>JAOEGS010019988.1:13233-86282 GCA_025447755.1 Corythornis vintsioides
TCCAGAGATGGAGACTCCACAACCTCCCTGGGCAGCCTGTTCCAGAGCTCTGTCACCCTCACTGAGAAAAAATTCTTATTTTATGCTTTAAGATATTTAATTGTCCAGACTTGCACACAATGTTCAATTTTGGTTTTTTGTCTATACTCCCCTAGGCACTTCAGAAAAGTACTTCAGAGTACTTTCTGCTAACCATGCTTAGTTTTTTCTTATTAACTGCATTAGTCATGATTTGCATTAGATGTTTCCATTTTCCTGTTCTATGATGCTTTGTAAGCCACAATGATTGCATAAAGGTAACATCCCTTGGAAGATGCTGCTTTTTGGGTTGTAATTACTCAGCCTGGCTCTGGAGCACACCTTGTGGACCTGAAGTTATTATCTCTTACACTAAGGCTTCAATCTGCCTTTTCGCTTTGCAGCTCTTAAGAGATGACTGCAGGCACAAAAAAATATTGACAAATGGAAAGTAGATTTCTTATGTGCTGGGAGTAGAGATTCCCCTATGTCAGCCACATATATCTGCACCAACTTTCTGATGTTTTTCATTAAGTCTTTGTCATTAGTATGAAATGACAATGTGACTTATGGTGGTGGAAGAAAATATTGGAGACAATTAGTGAATTTAGGCAAGAAATAGAACTCATATGGGCATCTGTCAGAAGACATGGCTGGCAGGTCAATGGGATTGAGCAGCATTGTTCACAGTTGTAGGTGGAGGCTTTATTTTCTAGTGTGTGTGGTTTGTGTGTTTCCATTGAAATTACTTGAGGGTAATATTTCAAACCTATTGTTGGTATTCAAATTGATCTGTGCAGTATTGCACATTTTGCAAAAAAAAATGATACATTAAGTCTGCACACATTAAGTAATAGATGTATCTGAATTTAATACATATGTTAAGAATTTATTTGTATTAAAAGGCACAAAAGTAGCTTTTGAGGTTCTGTTTCTTAGTAGAAACTTTATAGAGACTCTACAAAGAAAAAATACTGTTAAAAAGAAAAAAGTGCTTTATTCATAGTAGTTTGCATGCTGAATACTCAGTCCTATCAGCCTTTTGAGCTAATAAATTGTTCTCTAGCATCTCAAACTTCTGCACCTTTGGAAGTGAAGAAATATATTTCTAGTTGTCCGTCTTTAGATGAGGTGGTCATTAAATTACTTGAATAATTTAAAATGAAGGATTGTCAAAAGATGAAACTGCAGAGACACAGTTGGCATGCAGGGATTGATATGTGGGTGCTGCGGCAAATTTTTAACCCAGGTGCTTAATCATAATTTTCAACAGTTAAAATTTCCAGTGCAAATACCCAGGTATTACAGTTTGTCTTTGCTGAGAGCTGTTCTCTAATAAATTCAAGGAGCTGCATTTATGCCTGCTGGAGAAAGACATCTCATAGACCTGCTTAGTCTAGTCACTGCTGCCTGTAGGGTTGCTGTATTCTGTACCACAGTTTGCAGTATTACAGAATATACCCAGTTTTAAGTTTCTTGCATCTGTGGAAAACAAGCATAAAGAAGCTTTACAGCCTGCAGTGCCCTTGATACAGCATCATGGACCTATTCTTCATCCCCATTCCTGTTCAGACTGCGGTTGAAGAGAGGTAGATACTTGTGGTATGAGATTTGATTGTTGACTGTAACTAGATACTACAATCTATTACACATAGGTTGTAATAATGACTTCTGTAAGTTGATGAGTATCCAGGGAGAGAGCATAGAGACTAAGGTTTCCTTTAATGTTTAGTGTCTTTTAATGTTTTAATGTCTGCAAACTCATTTATTGGAAGCTCAGTTAACTACATGAAATCAAGAATTAAATACTTAATGTTTTTCCTTTAATAATTTCAATAAGGATACACATAAGCCTTAGTTAATATTAACATACTTTTTCTTAATGTATGTTGTAACTTGTTTTAGAGTAAATATAAATTTTGCTGAGAAGAATATTCAGTTCTGTATTTGGCTGAAATTGTTATCTTGGGATTCCCAGCTAAGGACAGGGTGGCCCTGTGCTTCCTCATGTCTTGGGGGAGCATCTCAAGGGGAACTCTGATTTGGCACTTGTGCTCCCCTTCTGTGATGGCACATTATAAATACCTTATTCAAACAAGTAATAGAATTTCTTATTTTAAAGGAAAAGCACTGAGTTTCCATTTGCTACAAATACTGCTTCAGGTACAGAGAAAGAGTAGATCACAGTTGGTTTATTGGTTTGTTTGATTTGTTTTTCTATTTAAGAACAGATTGTTTAAAAACAGAGAGCAGAGATGATAATCTTCCAGGCACTTCCAGTACTGGAGGAAAAACAGATCAGGATTCTTCCTCTCTCCCTTTTCCATTTCTTAATAGAAAGTAAAGCAAGACAGAGTTAGAGAATCTGTTGTGACTTCCATACACAAATATTCATGTCTGCTGGCACTTTTCTCAAAATATTAAATACCTGAAATAAATATTTAACTTAGTCAGACCTTCCATGCTGTGGAAGTAGAAACCTGAGACAATTATTCTGCTTAACTACAGGCACTGATTCAGAGTTAAAACAAACTTTATATCTCTTTTGGAAAAAGCATTGTTAGACCCATAGAAACTGAAAACCCTGCATTTCAAACTGTTATGAGTAATTCACTTAATGTTTTTCCTTTAAAAGGTTTATTTGCTGAGGCACTGATATGTCCACAAATGTAGTAAGATGCTAGACCATTTCATCTGCAGCATCAAAAGATTTGGACTGTGAATATAGAAATATACATATGCACACAAATACATAAACAGACTTATCACACAGTAAGAATATTAAGATGCATGCCACGTGTATTTAACTGCTGGCACACAGCTTCAGCACATGAATTTGAGTTGCTAAAACCACCTGGTAGGTTGAGTTTAAAACCTTTTGAAAGATACATCAAAAAGTTGCTATGGCACTGTAGGGGATACTTCTGCAAAGAATAATAAAAGAACTAGCGATTCTTCACCCACAAATATTTCTGAATTCTAAAAGTATTTTGACATTTCTGTGTTAAAACACTACTTAGAATTAATGCTTAACATTTTTTGCTAACTCTTTTAGAAGAAAAAAAACCACTTAGTATTAGATTCCTTTCTGTTTTCTTCTGCATCTTTAAAAATATCTTGTAAAAAGCTTTGGATAAATGCACTGGTTCCTTTCCTGAAAGGCCACGTGGTTGCTTCTGAAAAGTAGTAATCTTCTGCATTCTTTTAATTGAATTCTGATTGTATTGTAGAGAAAAGGAAACTACAAGTACATATATAAAAAAACAAGAAGGAAGGTTTTACCAGTTCCATATGGTAGAACTATCTGAGGATTGCAAGGGACTGAATTTCATGGCTGTGTGTTTCTGTAACTGACTGCAGGTAAACTGTGCAAATGCAGTTTGGGATGGGTGTGAGAAAAGCCTGTGAAATTTTCCTGTGGCATATGTAGTGGCCCAGATTATTTGCATTGAAGTAATGAAAAGGACATCAGTTGTTACTCTGCTTCATTGATAGATGCAGAAAGTATGGATGAGTCTTTTTGCTTCTTTTCTGCTTCTACTCTTGACACACCTATTTTGTGGAGGTACTTATGGCTCAAAGCACCAATCTACATTTAATTTTTATAACAAAATATTTCCTATTTTGCCTTCCTTGCTGAAATCTATTTTGCAAACAAATAGATTGATAATCAGGTAACAAAGGCAGATATTTCCTATATTATATTTTGAAATTGTATATGTGTTCCAAGTTGTCATTTATGTCAATATTTCAGTAAATCACTATAATGTACTGACTCATCCAAGAACCATCACAATATTATTGATGCATGAAATGACTTGAGTGAATAATAGGAACACTGTGATATGGACATGTAGCAGACAGGAAAATAGAGAAGAGCTGAGACCACCAAGTGAAATCCCACTAGCCTCATTGCTCAAAAAATTAATAAACATGACAAAGAATACATTTTGGCATATTGTTTTTATATTTTGGAAGACACTAATTGCATTTTTCATTCTATGGCTGCTGCTGCTGTTTTTTTATACAAGGCATTACTGGACATTTTAGGCAAGGAGCATAAATTGTCAGAATCAGCTAGTACAGTGTTCTTAAGTACCTAAGTGGTTCTCAGCATGTTTTCAAAAGAAAGGTATGCTAGAAATAAATTTTATAAAAATAGAAGCTTTGTTCATTTAAAGACTTCATGAACCCTGGTAGCTTTTCCAATTTACATTGATTGTTTACTGCTAAAAATGTGCCTTGTTTTCTATGGATTGTCTATCATCAGATTCTAAATTGAAGGATCTTCTTTTACATGTATAATAGTGTCAGTGTTGATTTAATCCTCAAAACTTCTGCTAAGTAAACAATTAAAATATCAAGTATTGTCATTACAGACCCTGCTTTTTAGATAGAATTTCATTTTCTCATTGGTAGTATTTAGAAATGTCAAAACCAGAAATAGTGTATATAGAGTTTCTTTTGTGCTCCAGGTCAAAGTCATATCACTTCCTGCATTACACAGAGTTTACAGTAGTCTCTTGTAATAATGCTGTTATCTTTGTCAACTGATCTGATGAGTCCATAAGACAGGATGTTTTGACAAAATGTTTTTTTTCTGGGGAAGCCCATTGCTGGGGGCATTCATCATGTCTATATTCTCTATATATAATTTCTCTGTACATTAGACTGAATTTGAAGTCCAATATTAGGTGAAATTATGGTCATTGTTAAATAGCAGAGAACCTAGGACCTAAAGTATTTTCTAATTAAGTGGCCAACATTCTATTATTATTACCTTGTTATTTGGAGCAGCTATCCACTTGTGTGGTTTAACTGCCAGTTAAAATGATGCCAAATGCAATTGAATAATGGTCTGAAATTTATGAGAGATGTTTTCAAACCATTGAGTAGTTCTCATTTGAGTGTGGAACCTATTGTAGATAGAAATAAAGCGATCATCTAAAGTCCAGTGAGCTAATAATTGTTAATAGGCACGTAAATGTGAAGACTGTAGGGCAATAATTAGTGCCTCTGGCAGCTGTCATATGGAAGCATCATCAGTTGTAAAGGACACCTGCATGTTCTTACAATAAGGATAGCAGCCTTGTTAGAGTTTCTGGACCCTCCCTCTCCTCCTTGTAAGAAAATTAAAAAGAATTGATAGAGAACTTGTGGTTTTGTTTAGAGAAGTTTTTTTAGTTGAAGAACTGGTTCTATCAGGATGATTGTAATTGACCTAAGGTTACTACTCCGTTTTCCATTATTTCTACTGCAGTATATGAAAAAAGAGATCAGATATCAATATTTGCACATGTAAACTAAACTATAATCTACTGTTAGCAAGGTCTCTGTGGCATTATTGCTGCTTCTTTGCAGGCATCTGGAAAACTTTAGGACTGTGATTATGATGTTTATATTATATTTACACACTCTCTGTTAATCCACATGAGGCACTCCAGGATTGTATTCTCAGTTCCACCTGACAGTCTCTCACAGTTGACAGCAGAGCATGATGCCTAGGAATGTTAGAGAAATTGTTTCAACATGTAATTTTAGGAGCTAACCTTGTAGTCTACCTGAGATTTACCTTCTGGTTATCATCTTGTGGTCCTTGTCACACCAGTCCTCCTTCCAGAGCATCCTAGAAAGACACTTAAGTCAGCATCCTTTCCTCTGTGAAAGGTAGCAACTCTTCACAGAGAGCAGGTTTTAATGGAAGGTGATCATTAGTGGTTGTTCCCATTAGGTTATCTTAATTTCTAGTTTCAGTTTTGTATCAGAGCAGCCATATAACTGATCAAATCTGTGTGGTGATATTCTGTTTGTGTTTTGATCAAATGCAGATTTCTGGATTAAATTGAGACAGTTGTGTCCAAAGGTGCTTCTATCTTCTTCAGCAACAGTATTACCACTTATACTCTAATTTCTAGTGATGAGTTTAAGCTGCATGCATCATCTTCTGTGATTTCGTTCAGTCACATGTATTTGCTCTGTAGAAATGCTCTAATTATTTCAAGATGCTGTGAGTAAATAATGGCATTTTAAGTTGTAATAAGCTAATTAAGTAAAACAGAAATTCTAAAACCTCTACAGACTTGATAAACAGTGTTATTTCCAGATAGACAACATGAAGAGTATTCACTGTGATTCATTTCAATCATGCTTTTAAATGAAAATTAAATTAAATCTATTCTTAAGGCCATACAATGAAATGTAATAATCTAGTTTTTTTGTTAATAGAACTCATAGCTTTAATCATTCTTTCAAAAAAACCCAAGAATGCATTTTCTCATAAAGAATCTGTGTTATTGTTCCATTCTGTTTCACCCCACATGGCTGGAGACAGTGCATGATCAGTTTTGTGAAAAGGTAAAGCTTAAATTCTCTTCCTGCTGTCTCTCCTTAATGCTTTTCGAGATTGAATCAATTAGGAGCCAAGCAAAGCACATCTGTGTTGTTGTCCCTACTGACTGTCAGCATGCAGTGCATTCAAATATTGCAGCCAGAAGGCGTTTTCCAAAAATGGCTTTCAAGATGTGCTCTTGAAATGCGTTTGTGTACTCATTATGCAGCGCTATCCTTTGTCAGTGGGGAGTTCTGTAAATAAAGCATCAAGGTCTAATATTGAAGTAGCTGATAGCAAATGAGATAGTAAATGAGAACCAAATAATTCACTTCTCTTTGGGCAACTTCCTTGTTTACAACTGTGATCAGTGTAGAGGAAAAAAGTCTAAATGTTTTTGTTATTTTTGCCAAGCCTTGGAATAACTACAGTGGCTTTGCAGTAGAAAATGCAGTAGTTTTTTTATGAACATAACAGGATTGACAACAATATTCTACTTTGCTACCTCATGTTGACCTGTTTGAATAAAACAATTATTTTGCATTAATACATGCAGATGGAAAGAGTACAGCTGCCTGGAATTTTTAGACCTTTCTGTTTCCAAACTCAGAAGAATTGTTAATGTTAGAGTTCTGCTGTGCGGCTGGTAAAAATGAGTTCTGTAATTGTGATTCTGTAGGTTAAGAAAAAAACCCCAACCTAAAACACATTTGCTTTAATATTTTGGGTACATTCACAGGTCTATAGGTGAAAGTTTGGAGTTTAAACAGAAGAACCATCTATTATTCTGAAATGTATTATTCTGGCATTATAAACAGTGATTGCACTTCATAAAATTAGCATTGAAGCATAAAGTTACTATTCAAAATAGAAAAGAATAAAAGCACAGGTGCATATATTTGCTCTAAGTGCTGTTTTAAGAATGAAAATTAAATGCTATCTGTTACATTACTGTATTATTAGGTGGCATTGTAAGAAAAAAGTCCTCTCAGTTATTTTTGCCACATATTTGTAATTCAATACTATGCAATAAGCACAGAACATGAAATAATACGAAGGTTTCAGAATATCAAAACATTTCAAAAGAAAGAAACCCAACAGGTGCAGCATTGCACTTTGACTTTTCTTAGAAATGCTTGCTTAAAGTTACTTACCTCTTCAATTACTAATTTAAGAAGGAAACATTTTGATGAGATGAAATTCTTTTGTAGAGAGAGCGTTCATTAGGGATCTTACAAAGGTGGACTGCTTCTGCTGCATTCACGTGAATGAATCCAGCAGTACGGGAATATCCCCCTGGCTTTTCAGTACCGCTGCCCTGGTTTTATACTCAGTAAATATGCTTTTGCTAAACCTAACAATAATATCTACTGGAGACTGCCTTACAACTGGGCATTGAACTTCACTTGTTCAAACCTTTGTTGGTGGGACACTGGTTTCTGGATTGCTGTTCTGTTAGCATGATGAACTAATTGACCTAGCAGGACTCCCTGTGGAATTGCAGCTTCTGCTTAGATCATCAGGAGTACAATTTGTTGTTTCATTTCCTCTTCGAGTCCCATCAGGGAAATTGAATTGTGAAAAGACTACCTACTGGGAGCATTCAGCCCTCATGACTGAATAAGTAACTTTATTTTTTGGTACTGTCTTAATTAACAACAAAAAAGAGACTTTGTTATGAGGGAGTCTGCTGTGATTCTGATACAGATGACTAACCCCAGTTATTGGAGCACTTGATCCACATGGCCTCCTGGAGGCTGGGGGCCCTGTGCAGGTGCAAAGTTAACACAAAGCTTCAACAAGCTCTAAATGCTGTATTCAGGATAACTTGTCACGTGTTAGTAGACCGTCACCGAGACTGAAGTATGCAGGTATTAACTGTTTAGCAAAAGCATTCCAGGGTGAGAGATCTAGCTTGTCTAGACTTTTAATTAGTAATGTTAATTAATGTTAATTGCTTAGAGCAGCTTGCACTTTTCTGTGAAAATATATAGCCCTTAAGAGTTCTTTGTACGCTGACATCCTAAGGCAGCGATGTGATCTTAGTGTTAAAAAGACTGCCTGTTTTTTATTAACAGGACACACACATTTGCACATCTCTTACTTTTCATGGTCATAAACTATATTCTTTTCCATCTTGGACTTATTTTTCCCCAGCCTTTTCAGGTTCACTTCTTTTGATTTTGTAGCTGTTCTCTGAAAAGAAAAATTCCTAGGTTTTTCTTAAGGAAACAGGTGAATAAAATCTACTTTTTGAAAGCATAATGCTTTTTAAGGTACCAAGTTCAAAAGCAAAAAGCATAGGAAAAATAATGCTACAGAAAGCTGTCTCAGTGTGGAGGAAGTTTCTCTAAAATAAATGCTCTCAGTTGTAAAATTTAGTATTTTAAAGTAATAAGTCAGAAGTAGTAATAGCTGTACACCTTCTGTAGGAAGCTGAAGGCCAAGAAAGATGACATTAAGAGAAACTGTATCCATGATATACAAATCTGTCTACATAATGAAATTCACAGGGAGCAATCAAGTTTTATGGTTGTTTGGCAAAGGTTCATGTTATTAAGCTTATGAAATAAAAATAACCTATGGTATTATATTATTTTGACTTCTGGTTTTTTTTGAGGTTCTGTCACTGAGACTAGTATGAATAGCAAGATATTCCCTGCAGCTCATTGAGGAAATGCTTTGCTGTTGTGGAAAAGGGCAGATTCTGCCTCCAACAAACCTGCCATCTTCATTTTGTTTGCTTCTGTGTCTGAATTAGATATTTTATAATCTAATGTTGAGTTCTGAAATGAGATGTAATGCTTTCATTTTTCTCAGAACCCCCAACGTCTCTAACTTCCCCTTTCTTTTCCCATTTATTCTCACCATGCTCTTTTATAATTGTTCCACAGTATTTATGAATGTTAGTTGTGAACATACATAGAAAATACAAATTGTAAATACAAATATAAGTACTAGTTGTCCCCTTCTCGAGCCATTTCAAAAATGGCCAAATGATCAACTTATTAATGTCTTTTAAGATTTTCAGGGAAATTAAGAAAAAATGTCAAGAAACTTATTAAATAGATCTGTCCTAGACTGAGAATGAATTTAATAGATTAGTTCCTTTTTTTTTTTTTATTTTAGCAAGGTTGGTATTCTAAACTTTTTTTTTTTTCCAGAGAAGTAGAATGTGTCTCTGTGTGTATACACATTTAACCAAATATATAAAGACATATATATGCACACCATTTTTAGTCTGTGGAGCAAGGCTTTTTGCCTATATCAAGTTATTTATCAGATTCATAAAAGACTTCATTATCTCTAGGCTTTTGCATTGCCAAATAAAACAAACGAACCCAGTTTCTAGGCAAATAGATTAGCAATCCAAAATACCCCTTTGAGACATGCAGATCCTCAGGCTTACTCTGTGAGTGAACCGTTATATTTGAATGAGGAATGATGTCTTTGAGTATCTGTCATCAAGCATGGATATGTTTAGAGGCATGACTGATCTTGGTGAAAGTTAGGGAAGCCATTTCATTCCTCAGCATTATGTTGGCTGTGCTTCTGTCCCAAGTTGTCTTCCCAATACATCTGTCTCTCTGTGCTGGAAAATCTTAAATGAGATTGAGGACTGGCTATCAGTACTATGCTGTTTTGAGTTAAAATCTTGTACGTCACTTCTATGATACTCTGAGCCACAGAAACATTTTGCTTTTTGATATAATTATTTTGGTCTATCTGCTGCATTCAGCTTGGCTGCTTTATCGAGGTGCGGAATAAACATACACTAAACCACAATAAATGGCTACATAGAGAGTTTTTAAACCTATTAATATTGTTTGGAATATAGAATATTCCAAGCACTTTTTACTGCTGTTGTTGTTGCCTTCTGCTTTTCCTAGCTTGGAAGAAATATGTGGTTTAAATTCTGATTTAATTGTGGTTTGATTTATGTCAGTAAAAGTCCCAAGAAAAGAGGTGCTTAAGAAATTACAATGGAAAAGTAAAGGCAAATACTTGTGTAAGAACTGACTTTAACATAAATAATGCTATTAAGAAAGCCAGTATGTTTATGCACATAGGAGGTTTTGTTGCCAAAGAATTTTGTATTCAATTTTCATTTTGTCTTAAATTAGGTACTTGGATCAAAGCAGGCAGCTTGCCAAATAGCTTTTTATCTTATAACAGAAAAAATAATGTAAAATATGAAGTAATTAAATTTGAAGCACCTCATAATGAGGGGAAGAACTGTATTCAAGAGGTGCTGTGAAATGCATTAATTATTCATGTTCATGGGATATTTGTATTGCCTTCTATGGTAGTTATTTATGTTCCTGAAAGGTCAATGTCAGTAATAGTAAAAGTTGCCAGCTTTTTTCTGCTTGAGATGTTTAATGTTTTCTTTATTTTTATAGTAGCATGGTTGAGGATTGGTATGCTGGTGGTTTGAAATACGGGAGAGGATCCTTTATAAAGCATACAAAAATGTATTAAAATTACAACTTCCTTTCTTATAAAGTCATATTAATGTAATTTTTCATTCCTCACTAACTCGTCTGTAAAACAGGATTGTATTCCTGCTAAAAGAAAGCTGTGATCTAAGTTTTTAAAAATAAAATAGAGAGGTAGTCCATCCAAGAGGATTTTCAACACACTGCATGATCCCTTACAGAATGTTTCAGAGAGGTTAATAGTAGCTGTCTGATTCTAAAGTGACATATCTGTGTGCAGAGCTAGCAGAGTTCTTATAATTGTTCTTCCTGTATTGATATAGGAGATAAAATAATCTTTTAAGCCAGGGGAACTCCCAAATTATTGCTGTGCCCTTATTAATTACAAGCTGTTTCTCAGTTTAGAATTTATTTCCTCTCTTCCACCTTAGTCTGGTTTGGTTTGGTTTTCTTGAACCTTCCCTCCTGCCTTGCTGGCCGGAGAAGGTTTGGAACACTGTAATGTAGCTTTATATATAAAAAAACTGTATAGTTACAATACCCATATAAATGGGTTGTGAAGTCACTGAATCACAAACAATCACATAATGTTAGGGGTTGGAAGGGACCTAGAAGATCATCTAGTCCAACCCCCCTGCCAGAGCAGGGTCACCTAGACCAAGTCACCCAGGAACAGATCCAGGTGGGTCTTGAATGTCTCCAGAGAAGGAGACTCCACAATCCCCCTGGGCAGCCCGTTCCAGGCTCTGTCACCCTCCCTGTGAAAAAGTTTTTCCTTGTTTTTACCCTAAACCTCTTGTGCTCCAACTGACTCCTATTGCCTCTTGTCCTGTCATTGGATGACACTGAGAAGAGTCTGGCTCTGTCCTCCTTACACTCACCTTTAACATATTGATAGACATTGATGAGCTCCCCCCTCAGTCTCCTCTTCTCGAGGCTAAAGAGCCCCAGCTCTCTCAGCCTCTCCTCAGCAGGGAGATGCTCCACTCCCTTCAGCATCTTGGTGGCCCTGCGCTGGACTCTCTCCAGTAGCTCTTTGTCTCTCTTGAACTGGGTGCCCAAAACTGGACACAGTATTCCAAATGGGTCCTCACCAATGCAGAATAGAGGGGGATAAGTCTGTTGAGACTGATCAGAATAGCACATCCACAATCATGTTGTCTCCATTTAGATATGGTCCTTCTGTAGTGTGACAGATTTATTTTTTTGAGGTGTTACCACTGGCTCTGCTTGGAAGGCTTTGGACCCACAGAAGCAGCCCCACATCAGAGTGGGTAATCTTCATACTTTGTTTTATATAGATTCTTCTTTAATGTTATTTCATTGCCAAATTGAGTGGACATCTCTGAACCTTTCAGTTGTAATGGTCTGCTAAGTTTCATTCACTTCTATGAACATAGTACTTATTTATTCAAACCTCATCTACTAAACCCCAAGATACATTATTGCTTTCTATTAACGCTTAAACGCTTATTGTGTAAACATTTTGGCTAACCTTTCATAAATAAAGCTGAAGAATCTAAATGGCATAGCTGATGTAAAAGTGATGAGAAAACAGTTTTATCCTTACATATTTATTAAGTTGATTTCTATTGATTTTTGGCAGGTTTGAAAAATAATAGGCTTAGAAGTGGAGGAGAAAGAAAGGCAAAAGGAGCTTGTATCTGTGTTATACTAAATCAGCAGCAGCTGTTGCTTTAAAGTAGTCTGTAAGTATAAATAGGTATTACTGCTGTTGTTACTTAGTTTCTGATGTGTTAGAAGGCATATCACTTAAGCAGGAAATATTCCCGAGTTCCTACAAAGTCGAACAAATAGGAAAAACTGTTCAAATGTCTTTAAATTAGTGCCTCAGCGTGTGTGTTCTTTTGCTTGAGACTTTCTGTGGTAATTTTCTTGCATGTTTTGGCTTGAATTGAATGGGTTTCTTTGCCATCTTTTCCTTCAGCCTCCCTTAAACAACTCCTGTTTTCCTTCTGTTCTGTCTCACAGCTATTCCATACTGAAAAGATACTCCATAGTTGATCTGCAGGAATATATTACATGTGGTGTGCAGTATCCCCTGTAGTGAGAGTGAGTTCCTGCAGATGTATACATTGTTCATAATGAAATAGGTAGTGTCTGCAGATTGTTCTGTCTTGTATTTTCTGTACTTTTGGTACATTGCTCTCTACTTCTAGAGCAGTGCCATAACTATTTCATTGATTAACTGATGTTTCAAGCTAATTGAGTAAGTTACTCAGATAAGCATTTTAACAAGATTTAATTAATACTCCAAATTACATTTTCATACACCATTAAGTGCCAGTTGCTATGTGATATAATTCCATGTTGGAGATAAATTTGCTTTAAGAACATGTTTGAGGGAAGTATTACAATTGTAATGCAGTCAAATATAGTTGATCTTAGACGCAATAATCCATCCTCTTCTTTCTGTACTGTTAGAATTTTGTTGGCTTCTTTGTATCTTAACTTGGATTTTCATTGTGTTGATTAATGTTCCTGTAGCCTAATTTTTGTTATACGTGTGTTAAGCTGCACATACACTTGGGGCCAGCAGTTATTCAAGCACAACTCTGACACAGAGAACTGTGTTGTGAACTTTTGCTTGTTACCCTATGGAGTGGGTCATCCCAGGTTGAAAGGAAAATTTGGTAGTTGGGCCTCAGGGAGAAGCATGCATACAAGTTGAGGGACAAAGCTGTTTATTGAGCAATGGCAACAGCAATAAAAAGTAAAGTTGAATTCCTTACCATCTTTAAGACTTCTGGCATAAACAACTTCAATCTTCTTAGCTCTTGCTTTCTCCTGACTTTTTTCTTTCATATACCTGACTCCCTTTCTCACTGTGCATTTGTTAACTGCTGCCATGCACTTCTGCCTTCATTTCGGCTCTGGCTTCCAGATACTACTGGATCCAGGAAACAAATAACACTATTTATAAATAGGAATATTGATCTGAGCTACTTTAGGGTTACATTGAAGTCCATGTCATGTGTCTACATTAAGAATCAAGACCACTCAGTGAAGTGATTTGCAAATGGGTGTGACTATCATGGGACCTCATTCAGCTAAGGGGCGAGGACCTTTAAGCTGTAATATAGTAGCCAAACTAGTATTTTTATCTATCCACCAACTCGCCTAACAACAAATGACTATAAGCCATTAACTAACTCATATTTGTACTAATACAGTTCCAGGTGCACCTGCATGTTTTTGTAGTAATAAATATTAAATAGTATATATGTGTTAAGGGGCAGAGTATGTCTTGGCATTCTTGGTAGGAAAAATAACCTCATAAATTTTAGTTCTGGTATGGACATTGATTCACAGTATTGCAATGGGCAAGTCACCTTCTGTCGTTTTTTCTTTATCCACAAAATAGAAATAACTGTGTTTATTCTCTTGCTTATCAGAAGAATAGATATAATTTTTAACATTTGTGTAGCTCTTTAGAGAATGTTAATGTCCATTTAAGCTTTTAGCTGTATCCAAGAAGAACATCTCCAATGTTATTTTTACACAATATACAATCCTTTTACAAATCTATTGTTTTATATTTTACCCAAGTAAGAATCTTTTCATGGTAATAGAACACAGTGTTCCTTTGTAAATAAGAAAGCTAATTAACTCAAGGGGGGAAATGAACATATTCATATTCTATGAAACAAACAAAATATACATTTTGGACATTTATATGCCATCTAGTCCTGTAAATAACAGTACTGTGATTTCAGAAGAGTATGACCATACAGATCATTGTTTATGCTAGAAAAAGGAATGCTACCAATGCATTTTAGACATTTCTTCTCAGTTTTTCAGTTGACAGTGGATGAAAATAGCATTCCTATTACTCATACAGATTTTCAAAGGATTGCTTAGTGCTTACTTATTTCCTGAAATATATTAGTAGTGAAGACATTCATTTAACCTGGAGATGGAGGAAATGTGGAAAGTTCATATGGGTTTTGGCAGAGTAGTCGTTTCACATCTACATACATAGAAGATGTTGCAGATGGTTTTATTAGTAGAGTGAAAAAATTTGCCCTGGAAATGATATTGAATAGAATGAGATCTGCAAAGGCTTGAGGGAACATGATAGAATGTGTTGATCAAGGAAAGTTACATCTTGAGTAGGAAACCCTCATGATGACACCAATGAGATTACCACAGATGTTGGCCCAAGAATAGCCCACCTCTGTCAAAATTAGTAGCTTTATAATTGAAATAATACTTTTTGTATTTTGAGTTTGCATTTTGCAAATCAAAAAGTTCAGTAGTGTTGCGCTCTGACAGGTTGATTTAAGCATAAACTTGGAGAGATGATTGAGAGCAACTTAAAGTTCTTAGTTCTGCATACTACTAAAACTTGAGAAAGTGAGAATAGGGAAATGTGGATCTAGTAGCTGACAACTGGCATTCCAGAAAATTGGCCTGGAGTAATACTACTAAATGCCTATTAGATTTCAGGAAATAAAATGTTTAGAAATGTTAAAATAAGCACTGAACAGCAGTCACTGGAAAGACTGAAAATCACCTTTATAAAGATATAAAAATACTTGCATTTTAAGATTTAGTAACCTAGAGCACATTAGCATTTATTGTTCTGCAAGATAGTAAATTTATTCTAGGAAAAAGCAGGGAGCATCAACATGACTTGAAAAGAGCTCAGTTTACTGAAAGACTGCCTAGTCCATTAGCTTTGAAAGCAAAATGAGGAGGGGAAAAAAGGGAAAATATTGTGTGATTGTTTTTATTTTTTAGACTTTTTTTTTTTCGCAAAACATAAGGATTATAAAACATAAATTAAAATTCAATAGATATAAATTTTCTTCACTCATCCTTTCCAGTAACAGTGTTGTCCTGTTACACCTGCACAAATCTAGTCACACAAGTATTGCTGAAAACAATTTCTGTGACTAAAGGTAAACCATCAATAGAATGAGGGAGAAAGAGAGTGAAGGCTTTCTTCCCCTCCTTCTGTTGCCTTTTAAAAAAAAAAAAAAAAGTTCAGACAATTTTGTAGAAAAACTTGCATTAATAATACTAATGACTGAATTGTTCTTGCAAAGCTATATGTAGGTGCCTAAAATTAGCTGCTGTGATTAATCAACAGTGTAGCCGCTGTGAATCAGAGGATGAAATCTTGATTCTATTGAATTCAGTAATAGGAGTCCTGTAGAGTGCATACAATGACATGCTTCCAGGATTAAGACAATCAGAAAATAGTTAGAAAATTTGAACATCCATCTGTAAGGTTTCATTTGATAACACATTGTGGAATTTCATAGTTGGCATGTACTTGAATGTTTCACTGTATGGAGGTCTACTTCATCTACTTTAGCTTATATTCATCATAATACTAACAGGAAGCTAACAATTTTCAGTAGCTCTTGAGAATTGCATATTGCAATCACTGTTTTACTGCAGAAGGGTATAGAATGATGAGGGGTGGGGAAAAAATAGTACTAAAAGAAAAAAGGAGTGGTTGTGCAAAAGATCCTGTAAATTAAGTCAAATGTGTCTGTCATCTAGCATACATTTCTAAAGCTATCAAACAATAAAGATAAAAACCTGACCTGATTTTTAGAACTGAACACTCGCTGTTCCTGATGACTTAAGAGAAAGCTGCAGGTCTCAGACTCTAGGTCTCTAGTGAAAGGACAAAGGGTAATAGGTTTAAATTAGAGAAGAGTAGATTTAGACTTGATATCAGGAAGAAGTTCTTTCCCTTGAGAGTGGTAGAACAGTGGAATAGGCTCCCCAGGGAAGTGGATGAGGCCCCATCCCTGGAGATATTCAAGGTGAGGTTGGCCAAGGCTCTGAGCAGCCTGGTCTAGTTGAGGGTGTCCCTGCTCCCTGCAGGGGACTGGACTAGTTGACCTTTGGAGGTCCCTTCCAGCCCTAGCCATTCTATGATTCTAGCCATTCTAAATATTTTTGATTTATCCTTGTCTGACTTTAATTTAATTAATTTAATTGACTTTAATGACCTTGAAAGTTAAATCCTGGTCAGGTTCCAGGCACATGGAAGAAATGCATAATTTGACATAAAAGTCACCTGAAAATCTGAAAAATTTGAGAATTCATATAAAGAAATGTTGTCAAAGATTAGTCTTGATTTTCTTTTAGGGAGCCCTAAAGAAAAGTAGGAATGTACTGAAAAGCCTTGTAAATCCCACATGCTTTCATTTTTTCTTTTCAATCTTATTTCATTATTATATGCTCTTCTGAGAAGTTACTTCCATTTAGGTTTACCTATGATGAGTAATAGAAGAAACAGTTTAAGTCCTGTGTAAAATGTACATATAATGAGGCTTGAGCATTACTTTGTTCTTATTTTAATGAGATAACAGTAATTTGTAATTGGCAATAAGTAATTTGTAGTTAAATAAGTTTAATTTATTTTCTGTTAATATTTAAGCTGACTTTCAGGGAAGAGAAAGCTTGAATGCATTGCTTTCATTATTCACTTCAAAGTCAATTCATCACTGTAGTGAAACTCAATATAACAAGAAAAAAATGCAGAGAAAGTCAAGATAGACCTGATTCCGCAATTTTTGTTCATAGACAAAATAGCAAGTTGCATCAAGGGAAATTTTGTATATAACAGGATTAAAGATCATGTGCTATGTTTGAGGTGAGATATAAAGTGAGGTGAGAATGCTTTATCATTCTTTTCAGCTATTAATATTGTAAAATCAAGAGAAAAATCAAAATCTATTTAAAGATAATATTTTTCACTGTCATAAAAAATGGAGAACAATTGCTCATAGATCTGTAATGGAATTTGGTTGTTCATGGTAACAGTATCACATAAAAGAACCATGCAGAACTTCATTTTATGGATGCAGGAAATTGGCCTTCGAAGTGATCTCCATAGAGATTCTATTTGGCATTCATAATATTTTGTGGAATGGTTGTCTTAATGTCTTACTTACCTAGTGCTTGAAAGATGTGTAATTGGGATTTATGTAAGTTCTGCTGGCACATTATCACTCATAGCATTCTTTGAAACTGTTTTCTTTGACCATACAAGATTCCAAATATTAGTTTATTCAAGAATTCTAATAAGTATTTTATTTCCTCGAGAATAATTTTGAATTTTTAAACTACTTAATTATGAAAATGAAATCTGAAAGATGACACAGATTTTAAAAAAATTTATAGGATATTATTGTCATCTTCCTTTTTAGGGTATGTTTTAAAGCTATACTCCAGTCAGCAGTATTTTCAAATGTATATTCTGAAATAAACCAAAATCTGTGTCTAGTTTTGGACTTCTTGTTAGAAAAAGATTACACTATGGTGGTTAGGAGCTGGAGCAGATGTGGCACAGGGATGTGAGTCTCTTTAGCCTAGAGAAGAGTAGGTGAAGGCATACCTTTTTTGATAGCTGCAAAAACTTGATTGGAGGGTGCAGAGAAGATGGAAACACCTTCTCAGAGGTACACCATGAAAGAACAAGAAGCAATAGTGAAGTTGAATATATGCAGTTCTGATTATCTATTAGGGGGTGAAAATTCACCATGAGGATGGCTGAACACTGTAGCAAGCACCCAGACTAGTTGTGAGATCTCTTTCCTAGGAGATGTTCAACACCCAAGTGGATGTGGTACTGGGCAACCTGACCTGATTAGACCTGCTTTGAACAGGGTTTTGGACTAGAGACCTCTGAACATCCTTTCTCCCCAAACTGTTCTATAAGCTAAAATAATAGAAAGCAGTAGTGAAGTATATGTGTTAAGTCATCTAATGCATTTCACTGCTGGGTGAGGATGACTTTTTGCTATAAGTAATTAAATATAACAAATACTGGGGTGAAATATATTTATGTTCTGTCAGAACTATTTTCTCTGTATGTCTCAACAACTCACTTCAGTCATCTGTATTTCCAAAACACCCTTTCTGCAGGTGATTGCCAGAAACCCATATGGTCACATCCTTGCCTTTGTTGTTCATTTTTAAAGGAGTATTTTTCAGTATCTTCAGAATATATAGATTCTGCATAATATTGACAAGCTATGCAGTGAAGAAAGCATTATATATGTATTGCTTGTCCTTTTTCTCACACAAAGCATCAGATACTTAAGCATCTTAATTACTTAATGTACATAATCTTGTACATTCGGTAACTTTCTAAAGATGACATATGCTGTCAAAATAGTTTCTGTATGCAAACAAATTCTGTCTTCAGAGACCCTGCTCTAACTCTGAGAGGATTCATCAGCTCTCCTTCCATAGAAATATTTTATTGACAGTTTTCCTCTAATCCTACAAAATTCAATTTGTGAACAGTTGCAGAGGCTGTACTAAACTCCCTCTGTGCATCTTTGTTTATAAGCAAGCAGTTTTATGGATTACATGAAATATTTATTATGTAACACCTCGAGCCAAGAACAAACTTGAAGAAAACTGGAATTGGACTCATCACTGAAGACCAATTTAGCTAGGACTGTAAAATATTCATTTGATTAAATAATTAAGTACAATTCTGTCTGAGCAGTTAATAGAGAGCAAAAAAAAAATAAGAATTGTAAATTTTCAAGTGTGCTCTCATGAGGTTTTGGAGCAAGCTATCTCAGAGCTATTGCAAGCATATCCATTTGCTATAACACACTGAATACAAATGTACTATGCATCTGCATATAAAGCAAGATGTTATATTTAAGTGAGGTAGTTGGTCATGGGTCTACTTCTGTGGTCAAGTGCAAGACTTCAGTCTTTTTCCTTCCGATGAACTTAGCCTGTGTGCTGCTTTGGTGGAAAAGCATCATGATGATTTGCAGTCCTCAATCTGTTGTCAGTATAGGCTATTGAATATCTTGTGTAAGGTGTATCAAACGTTAAAACCATATTTTACAGTGCAGACATTATTCTTAAATAATAAGTTTCTGGACTAGTTCTTGGTTTGATTCCACCCATCCCCCTAGAGTCAATTCCTTGTCTCCTTATACTGCTTGGTCACTTTACGACAATACAAATGTCACCTCCTCCGAGCTTACAGCAGTGCAGTTCCCTACATTAGCTCACACTAATTATGTATTCTATGCCTTGTCAAGAAAGAGTCCTTGGAATCTTGTTGAATGACCATGGTTTGGGAAGCGCAATGTCTCAATTTGTATCTTAGAAACTTATGAAGCTTATAGCAAAAGGAACCTATTCTGGGTAAAATCTGTCAAAATATGTACTCCTAGAATTGATATAGTGAGGCTATAGAGTGGAAATAAGAAGTAAATTTTGAAACCAAAAGTGCAGGTTTCTTTCAATGCAGTAATTGATATAGAATCACAAAACCATACATAGCCCAGGCATTAGAAAGTATGAAGAATTTTATCTTTAGAAGTTTACCTAATCTTCAACTAATAAGATACATATGTTTTGCCTTACTTCCAATAAATGCTCATATGTCCACTTGCAAATCTAACTAGCATAATGAGTACTCCAGTTAATTCACATATGTGTATAAGCAATGTAATTCTGCTGAGCCAGAGAAGTAACTCTGCTGTAGCTTCCAGGGATTGGCAATGAAATGCTCTCATTGAATACTTGGCATAATACTATTTCCTGTTCTTTGAAGGCATAGCAATACTCACGGTAACTGTGGTAATGCAAACCTATTATGATCTGAGGATTCTCAGCCTTCTAGCATTTGCACCCAGATTCAGATGATAATCGTGCTGAATCTGGAAGTAAAGGATGAAGGCTTCTCTTAGAAAGGCTGACCAGAGCTGCTGCTCAACCAAACTTTTCCAAGTGCTGCTTGAAATCATTTATGTCCTGTTTCCAAGAAGTGCACTGAAAACTAGATGTAAAATAACCCTATAGAGATTGGCTTTTTGTTTTGGCAAATGCATTGGTAAAGATAGGAATATACTGTACAAAACAGCTTCAAATACAAAATGAAATAAAATACCATGTAACCTTTTTTCTCAGGTAGTTGAATGTCTAAGGTCTTCACAGCTATTTGGAAATCTGGTTTTATAATACATTAAATAGCTCACTAGGGTTGTCTAGTGAGATAAGAATTCTGTCTTAACCTACAGAGAAGGTGTACAAATAGCATCTTAAAAGTTAATTTTTATTAATTTAGATCTCAAAGGATGTAAGCCATTGCTGGTGAAGGAGAGACAGCTCTTTGTAAGTCCACCAGTATCTACATTCTTAGGCAAAATTTTCTTCAGTCTAAGAGAAGCCTGAATCATATCTCATTTGGCATTTTAATTTATAACAGTATATTTTTTAAAAAAAAAAAGAAATACTATTTTGTGTTCAGCAATCACAACTTTTCCAGTGTCTTCAGCCTAGATATTCTATGAGGAGTATTGTAAATTTGAAATATAATAATTAATAGAAAAACCTTTTTTATATTCTGTAAAAATGACATGATTTTAATATTTTAAACCATTTCCTGGTCTATATAATGTTCATATAGATGGTCCATGTATAATTAAACAACTTATGCAATCTCAGGGTATGCTTTTTTTTATGTCAAAAGGAGTTTTATTATCCTGTTCAAGGTCTTCTTTGTTAGTCAGCCCTTTGGGCCAAGTTAAGTGGCTTTCACACATAACAGATAAGAGGTGCAGAAGTTAAATTTCCAGTGTAATAGCTTTAATTATAAATACACCTAACCTGTAGCTTTATAATCCCATTATGCTTTGTCTTCCTTTTCTTACCTACTCTTTTGTGTTAAATTCATCTGTGAATTCTCTGAAATATTGGCCATATTATTTTGCACAGCAGTTTTTGTTCTGTGTGTAACAGTAGTAACAGCTATGGTTTAGGATTATGAAGGGATAGATGTAGGTAGAAGTAGTAGACAGTATGGTTTTAGAGTAACTGTGGCATACAAATTACTTTTGGGTGCACACAGAGGGCACAATTTCAGTGTTCCAGAGTGACCTATTAATTGTTGTGAATTTGCTAATGATGGTTTTTCCATGGTATTGATAGGCACTGTCCAGACAGATACAGTGCAGTACTGTGTGCCTAGAGAGCTCACATGAGGGAAATAAAATAAACAGGAAAATACTTCCAACATAGAGCATCTGTGAGGATAGTCATTAATGTTTTAAACACATTTGAGGATTATCAGATAAGGAGCATGGTGTAAGTGTGAAGTAATAACATATCTATGTGTATTCATAATGTAAAATACATTAGTGCAGTTCTGTTTCCATTAGCTACCTTACCTATGCTAAGTATTTTCCATGGTGAAATAAATCCTGATTTCCATTCTTCACTGGCATGTAATATTTAAGCTTTATGTAAGTTAAGGTAGAATCTGATGAGTATACTCTTCCTGTATTAATAGTGAAATAAATCCATGTGGAATTTTATTTATTTTTATTTTTTTTTAACAACTGTGAATACTATTAATAATGACCAGGAAAGGACTTCAAAGTCTTACAGTTATTTTTAGGGTCAACTCTTTGTAACAGGGAAAATAACACTAAAAATATTGTGTAATTTAATATGGAAATTTATAGTATAACTTGGTAGGAATTTGTTACAGATTTCCTTGCTACCTGCTTTCATTCCCACTTTGATATATGAGGAGGAATTTTGACAGCTCAGAGAGCCACTCTGACAGCTACACTTATAAAAACTTTCCATGGAAATCACTTAAGGGATTGCTTGTCCTTTCCCCATTTTTCCTTCCTTCTCATTCACTCTCAGAAAAGGGAGAAGGGAAACCTCAACAGCATGGTGAAAGCTGAAATTGTGAAACTGTGGTTTGTTTTAGGGAACAATGTGGATTCTGTGATATTTTCTTCACATCTGTAAGATCTTCAGCCTTTTGAATAGAGTGCTTAAGTCTTGTAAACATCCTCTAAAGAGCTGTTACTTCTGAGGACTTGGTATCCTTGGTCCTGGTGTTTTACATCTCTTGCCTCAAAAGTTCCCTGGGATCTTAAAAACCACAGCCCTACTCAAAGACTCCTTTTTCTCAGAGAAAAAGAATGCAGCCCTTCCAGCATAAGGCTGTGCCTCTCAGACACATTTTGTTTGAATTTGCTTCCCATGCTTCCCTTTTAGGTTCCTTTAAACAAATATGAGGAACTCGAATGTGCTTTCTGTCATTGTCTTGCAATCAGGCACTTCCAGGAGGTGTAATCTAGGCTTCAAATAGAAATTACTGAAATGTAGTCTAGCTGACTCCATCTAGGAATGTTTGGGCTCCTGGAGACAATGTCAATAGATCCCTAATGCTCTGCTGAAATAGCATTTTGAGTGTATCCTCATAGAAGTACTGGAGCCAGATGGTTTCCCGAAGGTTTGCTGGGACAATCAGTTATCCGGTGTTTTGCTGCTTTGAGTAACTCTTACAGGTTACTAGTAATACACCAGCACACCTCCAGAGCTCAGGTTTAGACAGATCTCTCTTTCATAATTGATGCAAATAAGATGTGTCAGATCCCTGCTAATTACATATGTAGACAATTTAACTCTGGTCATGTGTTGACATGCAATCATACTTTGTTCAATGTTTCTTACGAGATTCTCTAAGATGCTCAAGAATCGTCTAATCTCTTTGCTATTTTCAGTGCCAGACTGAGGCACAAATTGGTTTCAGTTCAACACCAAGAACCCATATGATTCTGATTTATATACTCAGTGCATGCAAAAGTATTTGGTGGCTGGCATTTCAGATGTTTTCCATTCAAGATAATTTCCCAGGTAGAAGCAACTTTGACCATGAGAATGAGTAGATTAAAAGGCTGGGAGACAGATCTACTTCTACATTTGTATCCTAGGCACAGGCTTCTAGTAACAATATGTGCCAAAAAGGTTGTTCTCTGGAGTCTTCTGATTTTCCTTCTGGGATTTTTCCTCAACCCTTTTTATAGCCTCTGAGAGGGGATCTCCCCTGTTTGAGGCTTTATAGAAGTTGCTAAAACGTTAAAAACTTTTGAAAGCACTATTCAATTATGTTTTCTTCTGCATTGTCTTTAATTGTTAGAGCTGGTGGACTGTCTCATATTGATTGGAAATTCATATTTTCTGTCTCTGAGACAGTTTTTATGAAATTGAGGAAAACAGTCAATACTAAGCAAATCCATATATTGCCAAAAGCCCTGATTATAATTCAACCAAATAAGGCTCCTATAAAAGTGTTTGGGCTAATTATCCATGGCTTTGCATGGAGTAGAGGTGTGGGTTGTTTTGGTTTTGTTTTGTTTTTGTTGGTTTTTTCTTTTTTACAACGTATTACTCAGTAAAGTAGTACCTCATACCTGGAAATCAAGCACAAAATTGTATGACAAAAAATTGCCATGTGACTCAGAGTGTCACTGTTATACTTCAGAGACTCAAGAATGAAATTGTTGAATAGTAATTCCTTTTTCAGAGAAGCAGATATGTGCTGTTCCTTCTCTTCTCCAGTGTCAGCTATGACTCCAATACCTCTGTGTTTCTTGATGTTATAGTGCTCTTTAAAATAGAGTTATAGCATTAATTTTAAAATTTCCTAAATTTGTGAAGTAGAGAAGCATATCACAATCTAGAGTATATTTCCAGGGACTTCCTAAATTATATGTCATCTTGTAATATTGAAATAAATGAGAAAAAAAGCTGAGAGATCAGTTGCTAAAACATTCTGTAGTTTGCTAGATTGCAATATTAAAAAACTTTGATATTAATTCTTGGAAACTACTTTTATTTAGCATTTCAAAAACTTCTCCACATATGTTTGCATGCTCTCCTTGGAATCACTATCAATCCTCAAACCTAACTTAAACCTTTTATTTTAAGGGGGTTTTTTCTTAATTGCCTATCTGTTTAAAAAGTATTTAATACAAATTGAATCCTTAGGTCAGTGCTTGCTAGACTGGTGCTGCTCATCTCTGGACTAAATCTGAAGTTGCAAATATTTCAATAATTTTGCATGGAAATACGTGGCAAACAGTGTTGTAACTGAGTAAACGGAAAGATGAGACCATAAATCTTGTTTTGTCTCTAGGTCCCTGCATGTGAAAAGGTTATAATTGCATTAATCTAAAGGGATGTTTGTGACTCTTTATCTTCTTTTCTGGAAAGAGAGATGCTAAGTGTAAAAGTAAGAAATAGTGTTTTCATTATCATTTAGATTTCCATTTGTTTCAAGTTGTGTAATTTTTCCCAAAGATTTAAAAAATAGAAATGATAACCATATTATTTTCCAATTGTGGACAGGAAAGAGAAAACTTGTTTTAAGCTGATAAACATCTTGTAATTCAGTAATACAGTATATCAAATCTGCCACAGACTGATATGAAGTGACCTGAAATTCCCCTTGGCTTAGGTTCCTTTTTCTTTTCCTGTTTTTGTGGAACATGCACATGCCCCTATGGCATGTATGACACATCTTTGCTCTCATTTCAGAACTCATGATTGCTTCACTTTTTAGATGCAGGACAGCTCATTCTTATCAGAATCTAGCAGAAATTAGTATTAGTGTTTTGCTGTAGATATTCCATCAAAACTTATGGCTGTCAAAGGAACACATTAAAGGATAAAAACAGAATTTAGAGTTTCATTATTCTCGTTTGTATATATTTGTCATTTGTACTTCTATGACAACATCAGAATGATTACTTCTCTAAAAGTTTGTTGTTTGTTTTTTTTTTTCCACTCTGTGGGCATGCATGTTGAAATTAGTCTTGTTTTATTATGAAGCAGAATATCCCTGACAGTCATTGCAGGTGTTAGCATGACTCTAGTTGTTGCTTTCTTTTTCCTTCTTTCTCATAAATAGACAGTCAAGATGCTCCAGTATAGAGCTATGAAAGCAAGTGTAAAGGAGCAAAGACATATGCACACTGTTGCCAGACTCTTGGGATAGAGCTCTGGTCACAAAGCAGAGCTCAGTTTCAACCATCACATGGCTTCTGATACTGCATTTGAAATGTGAGGGCAATTAGTTTAACATTGTGCAGATACAAGGGATAATTATGCCTTGCAGTACTGCTGAAATCTCCAAAGGGCTTTCATGCCAGGATCCCTGAAAAGTTGATTGCTGACGTGCAATAAGTAACAAAAGAATTATAGATGGGAAAACAATAATTACTGAAAAAAAACCTCTCATAAATTTTTTTAATGATATTTACTCATCACCTCTCTGTGAAATAACTTCCTTTTGCTTGTTGGAACAGGAAATTGGGCTGCATTTGCTCTAAAAACCTCTTCGTTACCCATCAAGCATATGTGCAGGATTGTTATAATATCCATGGCATGAAACATAATACTTGTGCCAAGTGACCATGAAGACATGATTGTTGAATAGCGGATTTTCAATCTATGCTTAGTCAGTTGTGTGACACTGTACGATGCTATTGACATTTGGATAAATAGGCTAAGCCTGCATGGTGGTGAGCTGCATGAGATGGAATTAGCATCTCTCAGTAATGGAGGGGCCTGATGTAATAGTTGCCCTGATTTAAATCTAATCCCAGGAAACAACAGAGAGTACTCGCCAGATACAATGCATGTTCTTCAAAGTACTGTGTTTTCTCATCTCATTCAAGAATTGTTCATATTGGCAAAATTTATACTGGTTTTAAATCATGAACAAATGAAAGAATTAAAACATTCTTCCCGTCTTCATTAGAAATGGTACTAGTACTTCAGAAAATGAATGCAACGGTAGATGTTTAAAGAAACTGCTGCATGTTGACAATCCTGTTGGGCTAAGGACATTTTGTTCATTATCTTTTCAGCCAATTTAATCAAGACTGATGCTTTCCAGGAGCTGGAGAATTGGGCCCCTTGACCAAATTATGAGACTTAGTAAAAGGAGACAAATTAACTTTATAATATAATGTGCTTGCATTTGTAAAGAATACTGTATTTTAAGGGAGTGAAATGGGTTCACTAAATTATTTAAATTTAAAATAACAGAATTCCAATGTATTGTGACTTTCACTGACAAAAGCAGAGCTGTATCTAGGCCATGGTGCCATCATTACCTTCAGATAAAATAAACGTTCCTACTAAATCACAATTTTCTTCTATATTAGATCTGTTACTATTCAGATACACATTTTATTGTCATATATAGGAAATCTGTCATTTTGCAATGCATTGATAAAGGTCTGTCCTCTAAAGAAGCTGACTACTTGCTTATTACATCTTTATATAATGTAATTATTAAATACTCTGTTTAATACTTACAAGTGTTTTTAAGACCTGGAATATTTTTATCATTTAAATTTCCATTATAGAGTTAAATCTTGCATTTAATTAAAAATGTTATGGAACTAGTTAAGATGATGTTTTGCCTTTCTGTTGATCTACCACTCTCATTACTGGTGGCAAAATGCTTTGAATTTTAAGGAAGGAGTTGTGGCCTATTTTTACCAAGATTAATTACAATCCTTGGTTTACTTATACTGAAGAAAACATAAAAGATTACTATACATAATACCAACTTATTTTACTAGAATAATTGTGAGTCACAGAATGTTAGGAATTGGAATGGACCTTGAAAGATCTGAAATTTCTGAGTTACTCAATAGTGTCATAAAAGAAATATATGAAGGTAGAAATATTTGACAGTGTTTAAGAAAAATACAGGGCAATAACTTATACCACGTACTCCTGTCTGAATCTTCATAGTATATAAGGAGGAATGCCAATCAGAATATCCATCCTATTTTTACTGATAATGTAGCCTGCATATATCACTGTGGACCAGTAGATAAATTTTATTAGTTACTACTTTTGTAAAATTCTAGGAGATTCATAAAGTATCTGTTTGTTTTGTGGTTTCCTTGTTTGTTTTTTGTTTGGTTTTTTTCCTGTTTGTTTTCTGTATGTGGTTGAAATACTTCTAATATTTAAATAAAAAATGCATCTCAATTCTTTCTTGATTATGTGGTTTTCATTTTTAAATGGTCTGCTGGTACACAGAACCAAAAGAAGAGGATAGATATGCTAGAAGTAGAGTATCATCTAGTGGATATTGTGAAAGTTCTAGTTCAGTAAAAGTTTGCTTTGGAACTTCTATGCTAATGAGATTTTCCTGTATCTTGTTTTTTAAAGACTTTGTTAGTTTAGTTGGGTTTTTTTTATTATTTTTTTTATTTGTTTGGGGTGTTTGTTTTTGTCGATGGTTTGGTTTGCTTTTGTTTTTTTTCTTCTCAAAGAGAAAATATAAGCTAGAGGTTTTTAAATTACTTCTGAAAGGTCTACCCTGAACATTTTCCCAAACGGAAAAAAAATAAAAATTTTGTGTTTGACTGTTTTGCAGGAGAGCAGAGGCTCCCATGGCTACCCCACTCCCAGCAAGTTTCCTGAGCTGTGTGGTGGCTGGGGTGGCCAGAGACAGGCAGGGCTCCAGCAGAGCATCCGCAGAGCTCCCCTGGGATGACATTCTCAGTCTCCTGGCTGTGAGCACTTCCATGAACCCCATGCATAATGTCTCACTGCTGTTAGTGGAGAATGGGAATCCCTTCCTTCAGGGGTGCCTGTGATAAAGCTGTGTAATTCTGGAAGACATGGTCTAAGAATTTGTCCAAAAGCAAGATTAGAAAAAGTGCTACAACTACAAAAACACCTAATTTAAGATTTTCAGCTTGCTGAAGACAGGTGACATGATTCCTACTCCTATACCCTTAGCACTGATACCCTTTTTCCACTTCTTGAAATTATTATAGTGTATTTATGTACTTCGCAGGATGAATGTTTAGTTTATTGTTGTTTTATTATAAAAGTATGAAATATATGTAGTATTTAGGCAACTTGATAATGGGATTCTGCAGGCACTTAAGATAGACAGCAAGTTATCCTTTAGTGCTTGCATTCTTCTAGAGATACAGTATTTCTGTCTAACTCAAGCAAACTATATTTTTGCCCATTTATGTGTAATTCTTGGTAGCTTCTAGTAGTATTCCTAATGCAAAATCTGTTATTTGAATAATAACATATCTGGCACACAGAATATCCATGGATTTTGGGAAAGTGGCCTGGATTTAAATACATAATGGTAAAGCTCATTATGGTGGAAGAGAAATTAAGTAATTAAATTTTTTATATTTCAACAAGGTTAAAAATATTTAATACCCATTTCAGCCTGTGTATGGTGCAAGGACTGATACAAATACTTTTGTGAGTAAGAAAGGGTCTCTGGACAGTAGTATTCACATGATGAGGCTGTGCGTGCCCTGAGAGATAATAACTTTCACTAAACTGTCTGATCTAGATGGAAAAAAAAGGGGACGAGGAACGAGGAGTTGGGCATACAGATCCTCCATGTCTGAGCTGAGTCACATAACTGAAAACTAAGATGTATGCACACAAGGCCAAACTAAAGGTGTAATAAGCAGTGCTAGCTTTTAACTGTCATTAAGGAGACAATGCTTTTCTGTGCAGTAGAAATGCTCTTGTGACACAGATTTTTCTTCCCATTTAATGTTAGTTTTAAGAGTGTGGTTGTTCTTAATTTGTGTCCAGTAATAAAGCCTGTTGAGATCTTTATACCTATAACCAGTTGTTCCTTTCACTGAAATCAACTCCTGCCTTTGAGACACTACAGTACCACTGTAAAAATGAAAAATATATTTCATAACTGTAAGGCAGTGTAAGATAGAAGTGGTGGTTTATGTGTAAATTGATTTGTATTTTAAAATCGTGAAAGGGATTTTTTTGCTTCCTTTTCTTTTTGAGCCTTTACATTGTAGGTTAAAAAAGCTGAAAGCATATGGTAGCAATTTTTTAACCTCTCTACATGAGGTGCTTGTCAACGGAGGTCCATACGTCCAAAGCTAGTTAATAACAGCTGCAGGCCAAAGTTCCTTTAAGAGCTATTGCTGTGTTCCAAGATTCTCAAAGACTTTGAACAAGTGAAGTTGGCCACAAGGGAAAGCAGCAGGTCTGCATTCTGCTTGTTAAGTGAACCCTGTTTGAAAAGAAAAAAAATGTGGCTGAAAGTCAGAATTTTCATGCTATAAAACTGGACCATAAAATAGCAGATAGGATTGGCTAGTAGGCTGCTGCAGTTCAACCTACATGAACAGTTTGCTTCAATCTGAAACTTTATTTTGCTGATTGCTTCAATGAACATATTTAACAATATTTTTTTTTTTGAGGTAAATTTTAAAGGCAAATTATACCAAGTAAATTTTATTAAAAATAATTCAGACAATGCTGAAACTTTGTAATCCTGTTCTATTTGTGTTTGTTTTATACATATAAAATATGTAGAAAGAGAAGAATATATGTGAAGTAGAAAAAAGTGAAATTCTCTTGACTTTGTGCTGCTTTCTCAGTTTTGTATTAATTTCCATTTTTGCCATGTTCTTTTCAAAGCTGTAGTGAATTATAATTAAGAGAATTCCCTCCAGATAGCTTTCCATGCAGTTTGTAGTTGCTTTGCAGTTTGGAAGAAGTCCAGACGTAAAATGTGAAATCACTTTCTCAAAAGATGTGGTCTGTATTTTTTTGCCTATTGGTTTAATAACCTTCATGGTATATTAAAGTCTTTACCAGAAAAAGCTCTTTAGAAGCATTTAGAAAGAAGAAATCTGTCTAGTTGGTTATCTGCCAGCAATGAAGTATCAATAAACAATACTCATCATTGTTGTTCAAGTAGAATATAAATCAGGATGCTTGATAGTGAGTATGTTATGTGCTCTACACCAGAATGGTGCTGGATCAAAATCTGAGAATTGCAATACATTTCTAAGACACTGAGTGCCCCTAGGTGGTCACAACTAAAAGTACAGCAGGAACAGTTTTCCCCTGCTCATCTTGTTCCTGCTGATGGACAGATAACCTCTGCTGGGCCTCCGTGGCACAGTTTTGGGAACTGTTACTACTAAAGAAGTTATTCTCTTCCTTTGTTAAGTCTCTGCTTTACAGTAGAGTGTTTGTGTAGTATGAATTTTAATCTGGAAATTGCTGACATACTGAAGTGGCAGTCTATCATTACTCCCACTTAGGACTCCAGTTTAGCCTTTGTCATTTCAGTTGTCAGTATCAACTGGGGATTAGGTGGGGCTATGGCACACAGAATGGATGGTCAGTGGATCAGTACCACTTTTCATTCCTTTTAAACATAATCTTTTTATTATCAAGGCCGTTGATAGATTGTTGTTACTGCTTTTAATGTTTTTTTATACACATAAAATATTGTGGGGATGAATTGCTTCTGGAGTTAGTTTTGTGTTCTTTGCATTCCATTTCTCTAGTGTTTGAGATATGTAAGTAATGAAATGACACAGAAGTGGTACCACTTCTAAAAGACCCATTTCTCAAGTCGCAGGCATTTGTTTTGCATTTATAATGCATTGATCCTTAGAAAAGTGTAAAATGTATCCTCCCGACTTCTACACAAATGTGTCATTGATTTGCCATTTTAACGAAAGCACTGTACAAATAATGGAAATGTGATTTCCAAAGGTTGTAAAGCCAATTCCACATGTTTTTAACCAAATAATGGAATGCTATGTAACAATATAATTTATTTTAATAATCATATAAATGGTGTCTCAAATCTCTAAGTACTCTAGGTGAGAAAACAAACATAATATTTTTTCCTAACGGTTAGGTTTTCATTGACAAAGGCATTTCTTCAGGGAAGGAGGGAGAAAAAAAAGTAAATCTTTCTTTTCCTCTCTGAGAATTCTGGTGAATTTGCTTCTATGGTAACCAATTAGCCAGAGCTTATTACTCATGTAAAACAGGAACTGTTTGCATTTTTTAAACCTTCATTTGAAAAACAGCATGTCTAAATGATAAAGTTAAATTTCTTTCCCAAGACCACAAGTTGTCTTTGTAGGTGGAAACAACTAAGTTTGCAGTTTAAAAAGCACGGGAAAAGGCGCTCCTAGGCAGCAGCATCCATCCACGCTAAAAGCAAATATTTGTTTTTGGAGAAGAGAATGGCTGTCCCCGGAGCAGCCAGCTTAGCAAAAGCAGGAATGGAAGGGCAGAACTCATCTTTTATGGAAGTCAGATAAATTTCATGCTCTTTAACATCTACTGTGACTGCAGGCTTTTCACTGAAGCCTGGCTCCTTCCCCAGTGTGAACAAAATAGGAAAAGTGATTAAAGTTCACTCAGTACTGGACAGCGGGAGGCAACCGCTCCAGTATCTTCAGCTGAGGGAGAGGGCGAGAGGGCTCTTTAATGACTTGTGAGGCTTCTTTGAAGAAAAAAAAATAGGACTCGGAGGGCCTATAGATGCCTTCAGTAACATTCATTCATTTCCTGTACTTCGTATGGCTTCTTTGACACATTGTAATATTGTCATCCCCTTCATTAAAATGTTCATTATGAAAGGGGAAAGAGAGAAAATGTAACTGTTAACTGGAGTCAAGGGTCAGCAAGCTCTGCTGTGAGCAAAGGGCTCGGAGCTGCCTCAGATAATAGTGGCAGCTCTGGGGCCGATGCAACAGACAGAAAGGAAATATGGCCCTTACAAATTGTCCGTTTAGTGTCCCATCTTGTGACGGATGGGTGTTTTGAGTGTCCTGACAAGTCTCAAAAGGCTGAAGTGGCTAGCAGATCTTCCTGGATAGTGCCTTTTGGCTTTTTTCCTCTCTCTGTCTCTTTTTCTGTTTCTCCCTTTTTTAAGTTGTGCAATCAGTATTCACACATTCTTATAACTAATAGGATTAGAGGCATTGCAAAGGGATTTGAACAAGATAATTAGTTTACTGCTTAGCCCACAACATAACAAGCAAAACCCCTCTGAGAAAAGGCAGACAAAATGGGTCAGAAAATGTGTGGGAAATGAGCTAAGGCCTCTTAAACAGGGCCTCAGTCAGCTATACCATTATAAAAGGGTCCTGGAGTATTCATTCATTACTTCAGACTGTTGACTTTTTTGGCCCAAGTCGTCAAGGAGAGAGACTTAGCTGAGCAGTGGGAAGTGTTGCTGGACACCAAAGAGTCCATTTCAAGTGCTTAAATGCAGTTTCACGTTGTTTGTGCCACGTAGAGCAATACTGGAAAATTGAAGCACGCAGCCTGAAGCACTTTACAAAGCTGAGGCTGTAAAAGCAAAGCTTCTTGTAAATGTTGGACTGGTTTGCATGCTCAGAGGGAGACAGGCAACTGAAGTATTTAATCAGGAAACTTACTTTATGTTTAATGCTATGTTTGAACCTCCATTTAGCAGTTATATAAAACCTAAATTTTCTAGAACTGGTTTTTCTTATTTGAAGAACTACCACAAGAAGAAGCCTACAAATACAGTCCCTCGCTGTTTCCCCTCAGTGGTACCAGTATGGTGCTTGAATTACTAAGTGATGGTACTTGGTTTCCAAAGGGGCAGTAGGAAATGCTTCAAAATTCTAGCCCATTTTTTTTTGTTTAAGTTACATTTATTTTTTTAGTTTTTTATTAACCTGTGAAACTTGCATGAACCACCAGCTAGATCAAAGCTGCCAGAAGTTTTTAGGAAACATGTCAACCTGGGCTTGCCTGTGTGTAGTAACTTCCATGCGCCTCCTCTTCAGTGGAAGAAACAGCAGGAGCTGCTCTAATGAACTGTCCAGCAGCTCTATCTTGCAGAGTGTATACAACCAGAGGTGAGAAGAGGTTAATCCTTAGGGGAACTAGTTAGAAAAGAAAAACGAAAAATACCAGGGACTCGTATGACCAAAATTCAACTTGAAGTCAAAGATGATTGCTGATATTTTTTGTTTCTTTTAATGAAACTCTTTCAATCCTTGCTTTTTGTCAGCTTTTAAGTTTATAATACTTCACCTGCAGTGCAGGAGTATGCGTTATGTACAATACATAATGTCATGTTGCCTATAGCAAAGGAACCTCTATTAATTTTAAATACCTATATCTTATTTCTGATGGAGATTAGATTCCTAATCTTAAAATTAGGCTCACTTTTATTTCAGCCTAGGGATTTGTTGCTATCATTTTTATCTGTTCATAAATGTAAAGGCAAAGATGTTCACTATTAGACATGTACATACCTGGTAGTAATATGAAATCCTTATACTGTAATCCTAGCTGTTGTAATTTTCATCATTAAGTGCATTTACACAGAGTTTCATCCTGGTTCTGTTTTTAAAAAATCCTGGCAGTTTCCCTTTGTTATTTAAATACTTTTTCTGCAATTCCTTGTTCAATTGCAAGCTAAGGTGTCATCTCTGCTTCAGCTGGGAATCTATTTAATTTTATTTTTGTATGGTTTAGTTTTTGTTTTGTTTTCTTGTATGTATGGAAAAGGGAATTATGAATATGGTAAATACTGTGGAAAGCAGGCCCTATGAGATACTTGCTTCTTTTTCAAGTCTTACATTTTACCATAGATAGGCTGACATACCTGGACCATAATTTTGCATTGAAAGTGTGTCCCTAATAAAACCAAACCAGAACAACAAAAACAAGGAAACAAAAAACCACCCAAAACACACCAAAACAAAACAAAACAAAACAAAAAAACCCACCCAAACAAACAAGAAAACCCTCTGGCAGAAATTGCTATAGGTATTCAAGAGATGTCTATGTGACACTTCTTCCTGTTCTATATAAAAAGATGTGTTAATCAGTATGAAAAATAATAGGGATCTATAAAGAAATATCATCTAGATTAAAGGAAAATGAAAGTTAAATCTAATTCAAGAGAAGAACATACATTCCTTAATGTTCAATAGAACATTTATTTTTAAGCATAGTTTTCACACCTGAATAAAATCAATAAGACTGGCACACAAACTTATGGTTTATTTTGTATGGCCATGCTGTTTTGAATGCTGGTTTTGAATCAAATTAGTCATTTTCCTTAGGGTACTGGGATTTTAAGTTCTATTTAGGACAGGGTTGTCTAGTAACACTTTTCAAGTCTGTATTTCTATATGATTATTTACATTTGGTTAAACTGTTCAATTATTACACCCCAACTTTTCTGGATATATTTTCCCTTTGGATATTTGTGTAGTAAGTGAGGAAAATTTGGCTTATTTTCATTATTTATAGATGTGAATGGCAAGATGGTTAACAGAGGGCAAAGGAGATACGGAAGAAGAAGAAAAAAATATGCTGCAGATCCGATGCTTAATTAGATATAATGTTTCCATACTGAATGCTGAATTAGATCTTTTAATTTTCACAGATTGCAGACCTTTTCTCACCCACGGTCTAGTTAAAATTGATACTAAGACAAAATATTTGAATATTTTTATCTATGTTTAGAGCAAACATTTGTAGATGTATCCTTATGACTCTTTGGTTCTTTTGGTGTTTTAGTGTATTTTTACTTCTCTTATCTGAAGTAATCAATACCACTGCAGTCTAGCTCTTAGACTTACTTGGTTTTAAGTCACAGATGAATACTTATATGCATTTATGGTACCTTTTCCAGTGTATATTTTAACTGTTTTATATTCTTCCAGAAAACCAACCATCTACCATGCTATTTTAGTTAGCACAGTACCTGTGTTATTCAGGGATGCAGACCTGACAAAATTTTGAAGTACAGTATTACCCTGAATGGTCAGTCCTCCTGAAATACTGACCTTCTGCCCCAAAGCTTTTCTCTACCTGGCCAGAAACTAGAGATTTCTCTCTTAAGAAAAATCCTTTGACCAATGTTATAGGGAATGCTAGGGAGAAGCTTGTGAGGACTTTGCAATTTCAAAGTGAAAATCCCCGTTTTTTTACAGAGGGTAACTGAGAACTTGACAAGATCCACCCCCACCCACCTAAAGAAAGCCCAAAAAGCAACACCAAAGGGCATGGTACAGTTGCCTTAAATATTATTTGTGATGTTAGAGTGAGAATTCATATGGTAAGGTGAAAATTAATACAGTGATTTGGGAATATACAATTCTTTCTTTCTTGTTCTGTCTCTCCATGTGAGGAGGATTTTATTTTTGTTCATATAAGCATAAATTAGGGAAACCTATCATTAAAATGTGTTCATGGCTGTTTTTCAGTAAGCATTTTGTGATTCAAAGACATATTTGATCACAGGTTTAACACTAAGCTTGTGAGTAGTTAAAAGGAATTCAATGGGATTTAAGCACATACTTTAAATTGTACATGCTTCAGTGCTCTCCTGAATTGTGGTGAAATTATTTATAGGTTAATAAGAGATATGTTTATCTAAGTTAGTGTAATTTTCCATCCTACATCTCTGAAGGTGCTGTACCATAACCTATGCACTTCATGTTGTCACAGTCCATCTTACAAGAGTGTGTTTTTCATTTAGTTGATAATTGAAGAGCTTTAAAGAGTAGTACTTTAGTTTGTATTCAGAAGGGTAGGGTTTAAGAGCATTCCCTTAAATATACTTAATTCCTAACAAGATTAGGGTTATTTAATATTTATTTATTTATTAATGTCCAACAAACCAATCTAAAATGAAAACTAGAACCAAAACCAGGAAAAAAAAAAAAATAGAATTTAACATTATGGAGCTGGTTTGGTTGGGTTGGTTTTTTTAGGTTTGGGTTTGATTGGATTATTTGAAGGTCAAAACATAGTATCATTGTTTGAGTACCTCCTGCTTTTGTGAATGAGAAATGACAGGTAAAGGGTTGGCTTAGGCATGTCCTGAGGATGGGGTATGTGCAATAAGTGTTTTTGCTCATGTCATTTGAACATGTGTTCATTAAAACAGTTTTTCACTCTTAACTTACTATTAACATCTCGGTTTTAAATTATGAAAAATAATCTGTGTATATTTCTTTTGCATTGGTTAAGGAATAACGCAGGAAATCATGCTGACAAATTAAGTGAATGACAATGGGATACAGAGTTACTCTGATTTAATACATTTTCCTAAATATGTTAGATATATAACTCTACAGAAATTCTAGCTCTTCACTGCCATAAAGTTGTGACTTTCTGAAACAATACATTGTCAAACAATTTTACAGGATTTTTATTCTTAAAAGTTGAGTAGATTGGAAGGGGCTTAAAAAATGCATTTTAGTAGACCTTTTGTCAGACATGATTTAAAAGCTTAGAGAAAGCAATGCACCTGTCACTTTTAATTGCAGAAAGTATTCCATCTATTAACTTTATTTTGCAAGAGCTTTCTGATGAAAAAGTTCCAGTATCTAATTTAATTTAATTTTCTTTGGGTTTGCCAGAAGAGCAATTAATTTTTTTAAGCCTTCAATTATTAAGATGTGATTCAGAAAACAGACCCTCTGTCTTATATTCTATTAAATTTTATCATATGCTTGTCATACCTTAGGAAGATTGTGATATCCTTGAAGAGATGTGACAGTGAAATGTAGACATATTGACCATAGCACTAGTAGGGTTTACAAATACAAATGTTAGTATGATTGGGTTATTCGTATCCATCATTAGATTGCATTTCTCCAGAGCTATAAGTACATCTGTGCCTGGCAGGCTTGTGTTATCTCCAGTGCATATGGGGACCATGCGTCAGTCTTCCAACAAAGATATATAGCCTTGTGGAGAAGCAGGACTGGATATGCTTGTATTTCAGCCTCTAAATCAATTTCTGGGACCTTTGCTACAGATGTTGGAACCTGCAGGTCTGCAAAACAGTATACTGTAATATGAACTGCAACAGAAGAATAAGCTTAAGACAGAATTAGACACATGGCAATAGATACCAAGTGCAGGGGAGCCTGTGTAGAAGCAAATCCTCACACCTTCTCAGCTATCTGTGTAAATATCATTTAAATTCAGTCACCTCAGACCTATGAGCTGGTCCTGTTCTCAGAGGAGACCTGTTCTTACTCAGCTAAAAGTGAGCACAGATACATGAGCTTGCCATACATGTCCTCGTGTTTTTGAGCTGGGAAAAGTTATTACTGAATTCCTTAGAAGTACAAACTGATTTCCACAGACTGCTTTAGCAGAAAGCCTAGCAGTGTAATGCTGAGGTGTTGTCCCCTTTAATGGCTATTATTGTTATGAGTGAAATCTCATGTGTTCTTATTTTGAGGCTTATTTCTTACATCCTTTAAAAAAAATATTTATACTTCAACAAAATGCAACAATTTAAGACCTGTATTTCATGTTTTATTTCAGAATTAGTCCTCAAGTAATAGGGAAGTTTCTGCATTGTTTGTTGGCTTTCTTTGAGTACATTTAATGGCTTTTTCTTCCCATTACCATAACTCTTCTCAGTCTCTGTATGGTTACCTAGATCATTCTGCCTTGATGTCATCTGTTTATTCAAGAGTGTATAATAGTTTGTGGAAGGACATCAGTGTCACCCTTATTCATCCTAGGTATGCCGTGCATACCATTTGATTGCATTTACTTAACTGATATCCATCCAATTGAACTGTCTTTGTGCCCCCAAACAGCAAAACAAAATACCCCCCACCTCCTAAATTAAAAAAAAAAACCCTTCAAACAACAGAAGGATACCACCACACCACACGTATTTTTTTACCATTTTTACAAGGTTTTCAATTCTAAATGCTCCCTCTGTTAAGCTAGGGTACACTGTTCCTTTACAGACCAACTGTGCTGCCTCTCATTCTCAATTCTTTGTACATCAATAAGCCATCTCTTAAAATTCTGATTCTTTGCACGATTTTGAGGGGAAACAGATTGTGGTGAAAGGAGCTTGAGAGAAGTGACTTGAAAATCCACAGAAATAAGAGGCAGGCTCAAGAAAAAAGAGAGAACAGGAAAGCTTGAACAGAAACTAGAATACTGGGAGACTGGAGACTTCTGAGCCTAGAGTATTAAATTAATTTAATCCTGAACAATGAGAAGTTTTAGTTCCAGAATACCTGTATATTCATTTCAGTAATTGCCCTGAACTTTCCCAATACTTTATTTTCCCTTTTCTCCTAAGAACTTTTAATTTGCTTTTATTAGCCAGCACATACACAACACATGAGAAAGAATAAACAAAAAATCCAGTCAAAAATAACCTATCCACTTACTCAACCTAAATAACTGACCATGTCCCTTACTATTTTGTATTTCATTATCAGAGAAGTAGAGGGTGATATGAACACACATGCTTCTGTGATCCATTCCATTATTAGTTTATTCATACAACAGCTTAAAGTTCTGTAGCCAGAAACCCAGTGGTAGTAGGCACTGTACAAACAAGAAAACAAAAAGAAAAAAATTAAGTGTTTCTGTGAAAAATATTCAGTATAAGAAATGACAGATGGTTATAAGCAGATGGGTGAATCCCAGGAAACCAATGATATAATATTGGTCATCTTGATAAGCAGTAATTAGGGTGGTAGCTTAGCTGTTGTCAATTTTTTTAATAATCCATGGAAATCCTTTTATAATTTGATTTGGTTTCTTTCACTGTTCTTAGTGTGCTTTTTGGCACTGACAGGCAACAGCCTCAAAGCCAGAAGCATCAGTGCTTCACATATATTATGTGACTATGCACATACTTGTATAAAGCTAAGACTGTAGAATATATCTGTCTTGTTAAGCACTCAGCCCGTCTCAAGAGACAATCCCCAAATGGCATCATTTGACTCAAGTGAAGGAAGAGTGAGTATAGTGCCTTTCAACATTAATGATTTGCAAGATCATTTCTAGTTTACTCTCAAAATTTTGGCTGTCCCTTGACAAACGTTCAAGGTGAGTTTTACTGTTATGAAACACTTTGAGTACTCAGCTCGTTATTAGACTAACAGTTTGGGCCTATGCTTGATGAAAAATGTCTGTGTCCAGGGATGCAATTATTACTTGCCTTTATTGGAATAGCAGCTATGTATAATGGGGCTTGATCAGGAATCCACTCTGCTCCATTTTGAACAAAGAGAGAAATTACCATGGTTCGCTGAGTGATATTTCAGAAGACAGTATATGGTGTTATAGACTCTGTAGTGAAACTAGACAACATACCAGACAATCTTTCAATCAGTTCCTAAAAGTGCTTACGGTTTCAATTCCAAAGGAGGTGAAATAATATTAAATATTAAAGACACGTTGACAGCTGCAAACTCCTACTAAAAAAGAAGTTTTGTTACTGAGAGAAGTAGTGATAGATTTTTCAGATACTGTTGAAAAGGTCTTTTGGAAAATTAAGTATGCCATCTCATCTATTCTTAATGTGAGCAGATCCCAAACCAAGCCAAATGGATGTTTCAGCCATGCATATACTGAGTGTGTAACACAGCAGAAAAAGGGAAAGTTACCTGGCAGAATCTTGCCTTATCCTTTTTAAGTCTTTAACTTGTAATGCATTTTCAAGTATATCAAGTGTAATAATTGATTAAAAATTTGTCACCAAATCACTTATCAGAGAATTGTGGAATTAAAATAGCATATTCTTCATTATTTCTTTGCACATAAATGGTATTTTGTGGCCTTGCATGAAATAACAACACATAAAGGTTAAAGATATTTTTTATTATTACAGGAGGGAAAAATGCATTTAAAAAAACCCTGTATGCTTTCCAAGTTATTGGCTGGACTAAATTGCCATTTTTGAAACATTAAATGGAAGCTATACGTCCATATAGCTAAAAATCATCTCCAGCTCCAAGTAGGGTTGGTAGGTCAATGATACCCTCACACTTCACAGCTGTCCTGCTGGCTTGGGCACTGTTAGGGGAGTGATACTGCCATTAGAAGTATGTAACAAGCAGCGGTCAAGTTAATGTTACTCTGTACCTTCCTTCAGCTTAACCTATTTGAGGCTCTGTGGGGGATAAAGAATTGGTGAATGTTTACTTTGGGGAGACAGGGGTGTTCTTCAGAGCTTCAAGTTTTTCTTCTAAGGATTTTTTTTTCTATCAAAAGGATTAGATTGAAGCCAAATTTGAAGTAGTATTGCGATTCTTTCTCTTTGAAATTGTGGGTGGTCTTTTCCTGTTTAGGAGCTACAACTTTTAAGTATTTTTTTTTTTTTTTCCTAAACAAAAGACACACATTAGTTTAGTGGAACAGGCTGCTGTCCTTTTCAAAAATAATCCCTAAGATTCCAGTAAAATACGTATGTGGTCCTAATGCTCCTATTTTATTTCACAGTTAGCAATTGCCACACTAGGGGACACTCTAGCAAAACAAAGAATAAATTGTGAATCTCATTAAGCAACTACTTTAAAATGGTACCAGTGTATATAAATTAAGTGCACTTTTAAAGACATTGTAGAGTAGAACTGATTTGGGAGGCCCAGTAGCTGAACTTTCATACCAAGTCTGAGATTGTAGGTTTTTTGGCTTGTGCCAAACTCCAAATGTGATAATCTTAAAGTAAGAAGGCCTAGTACTTGCAGTCTGTGCTGGTTTTGTTCTGCAGAAATTGCCAATTATTAATTTTCAAAATCATAATCAAGTTGATATATTATATTGGATAGGTGTGAGGAGTCTGTCTGTTCCTCAAACAAAAATAGATGAATGCTAATTATCATAATTTAATTTTTTTTATTACTTATCCTAAATGTTAAGGTTTAAGGTACCAATAAACTCTGGAGATTACCAGGCTATCTGTATCCCTACTGTGTAGGAGTCCACCTCTGCTTTAATAAATACATAGATAAAATGCTTACAAATGCCCACTGCTTATATAAATAACAAATAATAATATGCAAAAAGCATATTATTAGGAAGTACGTAGGAAGTACATTTTAATTCAATTACAGATTTGTAAATGGGTAACGTTACAAAAAAAAACTCAGAAACATTAAGAATGAAAGAACCTTCAGTGATATCATTAAAACTGGTACATTAAAAGGTGACATGAAAATGAGCAGGAAAAATTAGTCTGAATATTCTTAGAAAAGTGTGGCGGATTAATTCCTTACCATAGGAATTGCTGTGACTCACATAATTCTGTCCATATTGCAGTGATCATTGCCCTATGTTATGAAATATGAAAAACTCACTTGGGCAATGTAGCACAGCATGGCAAAAGGCACAGAGAGTCTGCTTTAGCGTGAGAATAGGTTATGTGTCTGCAAAGTACATCATCTGAATCTCTAGGGAGTCAACAGTGCAAATGGAAATTAGAGATGCAGAGAGAACCTGCAATTCTGTGATCTAAATTTTTCTTACCAGCTTTGACTTCCTCAGAATGATACTGATACATACTGCCTTGGTTTATCCATCTGTAAAAGGAGCTTAATAGTATCTTTGGAAGACACAAATTATTATCTCTCTTATGGCAAGCAGGTCAGAAAGATGATATGACCAGTGATAATGATTTAATGAACTATGCTAGAATTTATAATTCATATTTTTTATATTCACAAGGACATATGTATGTGCCTAGTGACATATCAGCTACTGCTGATAGTATTTTACTTTTTTTGTACCTTCATTATGAAGAGGAATCGCTGCATTGGGTATTTTCCTGAAGAGCAGAAAAAAAACCCCTGAAATTAATAGGAGGCTAAAGTGTTTATTTCATAGTTAGGGGATACTAGAACAGCACAGTTCTTAGGTTTGGTTTGTAGTTGGATTGGTTTTAGTTTGGCTTTTTTTTTTACAGAAAAATATTTTAAACTGAATTGTTAAGTATACATTTTTTTAAACATTTATTTTATGTGTCTTAGTTGATCCGTAGACCTGCCAAAAAGTTATGTCTTGCTAGAAGGACGTAAGTAGATGTTTAACTTTCTATGTAGTAACTCTATAGAGCCAAACATATGTCAGTGTTGCAACTGAGGCTAAGCCTCATTTGACTGATGGGAAAGGGACTGACTAGTTGTATTAATTAATATGAGTGTCAAATAAAACCTTATTGTGTTATAGATTTAAATATTTAAGTTTGTTCAGAAAACTCATGTTACAATATGATAATATTTCTACCATGATGGAGTCTCTCCAGGATATTTTTCCTGCATTTAGACCATAATGTAATAGTTCAGTAGGTTCTGTATTCCTAAAGACTTTGTACTTCAGTTTGATTCTTGTTACATAGTTCTGAAAATATTTTTCATGTTGCATACCTTGTCCTAGTACAATGAAACTAGTGGTTGCCAAAGCATGCCTATACATCATTCAAATATTGTTCTTATATTAAATTCCTAGTAGAATGGTTCTGTGATGATAAATGAAAGTTTATGAGCAGAAAAAATATCCGATCAAAGGTTTTCCATGATAACACAAACTAAGGAAGAGTAGAAATGCATGTTCATTATTTAGATTTAGAATGTGCTGAATTTCCTGGAATTTTAGGAGTGTAATCCAGACATCCAGCATAACACAAAAAAAACTACTTTGCCATTTAATTTTGTCCTCTTACATTGGAAAACCCAATGCTACAGCAGCTTTGCAAATAGAGGCAGCTGCTAGCATTAATGAAAAGATGAAATAATCTCTTTGTGTCCTTCTCTTGAGTCATATTAAGACACAGTTGAAACTTGGCACTGTGGATGATTTCTTTTATGCTGTTACATCGCAGCATGTTTCTACCTTCTAGGAGTTCTACTGCTGGTGTCATCAGTGCCTCACAGTGAGGTGGAGTACTTTGTTTTCCACAACATCAAAGCCAGGGAAATAAATAATATCTCTTGCAAACCTGGCTCTTGCTCTGGAATACATTTGAGGGTTTAGATGGCACTTCTCATTCAGGTGCCTATGTCTGGAGAAGTGTCTCAAGCCATGCAAGAACTTATAGACATCTTAGTGAAGTCCAGAATCCAGCAAGAAGCCTGGATCAGAGTATGTTTCACAAGCTCTCTCATCAAGAAGCTTCTTGAACAAATAGTGTCTGTTTTCTCCTGGCCACCTAAATTTCTCATCTTTTTAAGGGGGTACTCAGATATAGATATGTTGTAAGAACACTGAATAGTACTAAGGAAAAAGCAAATTATAGTGAAAACAGCTAAAGTTTCGTAAGTTCATAAATTAATTGTTTATACTATTTTGGGATAAATATGTATTTAATAATCATGTTCATAAAAAGAAGCTGTTACTTGCTCCACCGAAATCATCTGGTTGGTCATTGTGTATCTGTCTCAACTGAACTATCCTATTCTTCACATTACTTGCTCCCGGTACTCAGTACTTTACAAAGTGGAGAATGGCAGTATAGATTTATGATATTACTGGTCAGACACATAGGGAGGTTAAACCATAGAGGAAAATAAAATTACAAGTAATTAAATTTACAATCAGGTTTGTTATCTTCAAAAGATTTATAGTTTCAGAACGAACAATGGTTTTAGCCACACAAGAAAATTATGATACAGCTTTAATAGTGTATGATATAGATATTACATGTGGTGTTTCCATTTATATAATTAAAAATTTAGCACTCCTTTTAAGGATAAATGGGGTATTCAACTGGGAACCATACATGAGGTGTAATAAAGTAGCTGCAATGCAGTACTGTCTGCATTTTTTAAGAGCTGAAGCACTCTATTTGGCTCATTAATATCAGGTTATCTAAGGGCTTTATCCTCAGATTTAAAAAAGCAACAGCATATATAAGTTTTTGAAGTTTTATGTGGGAAAGGTTATTATATTGGTATGCATTTCAAATGTTAGCAGGCTTGTAGTTGTTTTGTTTTGTTTTCCTGTTACACTTCTATCTACTAACCAGTAAATATGGAAAATAGAAATATACCATTTTCATCTTGTTCTTAGGAAGGATTCAGTAGGAGTAAGGTTTTTGCAAAGTTTTTCTGCTATTACCATAAAGCATAATACACAATGATTATTAATGTATTTTCAAATGAACAAATGAATGGATACATAAAATGAAGCTGATTTTTTTTGTGTGAAGAGTAGGATGAGATGTTTGGGTCTTTTATTTTTACTCTTTTTCCTGTTTCATTGGTTTGTAAAATACAGAAACCTACATTCCTTTAGGCATAATTTCAAATTAGACAACTTTACTGTAGTGTCATTGAAAATAGTAGAATTAAATCCTTTATTTTTTTTTAATGTTTAAAAGTGGAGGCATATGTGATTATCAGAATACATTGCATGTTGGTTGCCTGACCTGTTTTATTAAAAAGGAAGTATATTTTGTGTAAACACAGTAATTACACTTACTTGATCCTGGGTCTTAGAGACGTTGTAGTTTTTCCTCTGTTTTTTTGCTGAGTTTGAATACTTGGATAGACTATGTTAATTTAAAAAAAAAAAAAAAAAGTTATTCATGTGCAATATATTTATTTGCTGATTTGGAAACACATCTGACCTCCTGTGGAGGGGAAAGATATACGGGTCAAAAATTCATAACACTGCATTCTCATCTGTGTAGCTTCATTTAGAGTGAGATTCAGCTTTGGTATATGGATTTAGTTTTCTTGTTTTGCTTTTGTGAGAATGGTGTTGCAAACAGAATATTAAACTCTGAAGAATGCTTGACATAGACTGAGCTAAAACATGTCTGAAACAAACCTCAATAAACAGGGCAGTGCAGTGGCATTTAGAACAGCACAGGTCCATTGCTACCATCCTGACTTGCCCAGATGACTTTTTTTTTTGTGTACAGAACTGGTTAATTAACCCTCATACCACCTTTGGGCTTGGAGAATTGAGTCTGGGAGCTCTTCTTGAGGAGATCTCACTCTAAAAGAGACTGAAGTTATAAATGGCAGTTCTGCCCTGAGCACTGTTTTGGTAATGTGTGAGCAGGGAAGTGTGCTTGAGCCTGGGTGGTTAAAGATCCTGTGGCTGCCAGTTAATGAAATGAATGAAACCCACAAAAGTAGCACAAAAGAATTTTCCTGAAGGATCCATGTCTAAAATACTCAAGATTTAATAATCTGGAATATATCTCTCTTATTAATGAAGTAATAAGAGTCAAGAATAATGAACTTGAAATAGTCTGTAGGACATCTAGAATCTGCATAAAGATTAATTCATCAAACATTAACCCATGGTGCTTTATTTAAACAAATTAAAAAATTATGTAGGAGAGCCCTGGCTTGTTCACTCTAGCTATATACAAAACAATCTTTAATCAACTCTGCTGTTACAGAGGTATACTGGATTTTGATGTAAGGTCTTGGGGTTTAATAATAACAAAGACTAATTTGTTCCAACGACAGTATCTTGGACAGATTGCTGGTTTCTTTCAATAATACAGAAGTAATAAAGATTTCTTCTTGCAAAAGTAGGATCTTCCATTGTTTAGTGGCTTAAATTTTATTGAAATGCTTAAAGCCTGTTATTTTAGGGGTACTAAGTGCCATCATGAATTATACTCGGTATTCAAATGCTGCCTTTCTTTGAAATGGGAAGTGAAGTGCCTGTAGTTAGTTATTAGTGCAGGAAAACAGTGACCACCCAGATGAAAAGGATGTTTGCACCTTTCTTCACTGCAGAATAAAAGCGGCAAAGTGAAAACAACATAACATAATGGCCTTCCAAATTGTATGTTCTTTTCTACAAAATAGATTTTTGTCCCATTTCCCCAGAAAGTCACAATGCACCCTGTCCTGCTTCTGATCATCATTTTAATTTTTTTTGAGTAATCTAAGAATTGCAGTGGAATGAGTTAAAACATCATAAAAAAAGACCACACAGTGATTTCTTACTGAGTTCTAGGTCTGCAGCGTGAATTGTAAGTGTAATTTATGCAAGAAGAAAAAGTTGAATGTTTGTTTAAGCCCCTGAAGGCTTTTATATGGAAACCTTTTTAGACTGAGCAGATGAAAACTTGAAGCAATCAATAAATAATTACTGGAAACTTTCCTGCTATAAATAGGCATAAATTGTGTGTTGAAAATCATATTTTTAATGAGGTAGAATTTTGCAGTGAATAAATAAATTAATAACTTACATTTTTCTTACATAAACAGTTCCAAAAACGTTTTACAAACTAGCAGATGCATTGCAAAAAAATTCTCTAAGAAGATGACATTTGCCCCCTTTACTTTAAGCAGTGCCTTGCACAGCAAGGTTGGAAACTTTGAAGTTAAGTAGTATACATTGAAAATGACCTAAAATTAGCAGGGAGCACTGTCACTGTATAAACACTGTTGTTTGCATGAACCTGTGCTACCTGGAAATGGTGTTAATTTTTTGGACCCAGCAGTAAATCCAGCAGGCAATCAGTCTGCTGTCTTCTGCGTGTGCATACACAGACATACACGCACACATACAACTGCAGTCTATTGTTGACCGAGAATCCTGACTCAGTAGCTTTTATCTGTAAATCTTTGCTTATCTGTTAAGACTTGAGTTTCGTCAAAAAAAGAAAGCTTTTGACCATTAAAATTTTAAATTAAATTTTAAAATATCATTTGCTTATTATCTCAGTCCTGTTTATCTTCCACTTTTTTTTTATTATTATTATATATAATGGTGAATTATGATACTCTGTTAACTGTCATAAAAAGCGTAATGCACCATTACCTCCTACAGTATATATTTATGAGTATGGCCGTGGTTTACATACATATCTACATATATCTGTCTTATAAACTAAGCATTGATCATGATGCAAATCACTACTGAAAAACTAATGTAACCACTTTACACACAGTTTTTATATAGGTAAAATGTATTAGTCAATTAAACAGAAGTGTAAATATAGATATTTGCTGGTTATACTTATAATTGATTATTTTTTAAAGAAAGAAGGCTGTTAAATCATGTTACTGTAACAAATGCTGAAGGCTGCTTTTTCATTCATTGCCATTGAATTTATTGTCACAGCAGTGCAGTCATATCCCATTTCAAGATTACTTAGGTGGCTTGAAAATTAACTCACAGCTCACAAATTTTCTTTTTTTTTTTTCACACACAGTTAAGAACAGTAAAATTTGGTCTAGTTTTAAATACACTTTGCAAGATATTGTAGTGCAGTTAGATGCACAAACTAGAAGATTTAATCAATAGACCATGATTTTGCATAAATTAACCATTATTCCATGGGAAAGAATTGCTCTCAATGTACATACCATAATTTTAAAAATAAATCTATTTATATAAATGTTGTTAAAGTCAGGAAGCATGGGATTTTATTAAGTCCTCAAATTATATATATATGTATTTTAGTACATAAACCTGAAGATTTTCTAATAATCTTGCTACTAACTGGAAATGTGAGCTCAAGACAGATTACATTTTAAGAGAAGAATATGTCAAAAGCATGACTGTTTATGTCCAATCAACTAAATGAATCTGACCTATTCACTTCATCTGAGCTAGATCTCTTATTTTTATTCACCATGTTACAATATTTCTCCTAAAACCTGTCTCGGTAAAGATCACATAAAAAAATGTGTCTCTAAAAAAAAAAGTGTCTAAAAAGCAAGACTTTACAAAACTTTCCTTTTCCTTTTATTTGTTCGATTGCATTTGATTTGCTTTTGGATTGGAGGTCCTGGTTTGATTTCAGAAAAAAAAAAAAAAAAAAAAACTGGTTAGCCACAATAAAACTCCTCTGCAAACAGGATGAAAATCGTACTTGAGACAGCCTGTATGCATTTGAATTGTTTCTAAATTTTATTCAGATGCTCAAGCATTACTCTTCATGTAATTTCTTGTGTTTCCCATATTGTCTATAGATAGAATAATCTCTGAAAGCCTCCGAAGAAGCTCTGATTTCATAATTTTAAGATATCATGGTAAATAGGTCCCTTTGAAGGCCTTTAGATGTTTATGAACCATGTGTGTGGTAGGTATGTTTGGTCTAGAGTAGAAAACTCTGGTCTGAAATGAAAACTCTGAACTGCAAATGGTCTAGATATGTCAATAAAGACTTTAATATATTGATCATCTGTTGCACTCCTTTATTTGTCAATGGCATGTAGCATAAATTAAAAGGCCTGGATTCTAGTTTGGTTTTCTCTTTTTTTTTTTTTTGCCATCTTTGCTACTGTCTTTACTTAAGTTCTCTAGATTTTATTTCCAATATGGAACTGTGAAGACAAAATATTTCTACATTTCAGAAAAAAAGGACTGCAGTTACACTGATAGCAAAAAATTCTACTGAATAAGAATTTTAAATAAAATGTTTTTGGAAAAGGTAATAGTTTCAGATAGTGTGGTACAGCTGATCATGCAGGGATTTGGAGGAGGATCATTAGATATCAGCTGCAGGATGTTTATTTACTGCCTTCTTGTAAAAAATATGGTGCTTACTACTCTGAAACAAAATTCAGAAATATATTAATCTTGGATGTTACACAGTGTGATAATTGTTCTGCAACTGGTTGCCACCTGTTCCTTTTGCTGATTTTCAGTCTTTCATAAAACTGTACATACAATCAAACATTTGATGTCATGGAATGAATTGAAAAGTGAAATCACTCAGTTAAAAATTAAACAAGTTTGGTAAATTATGTAATGTTTCTGCTTTTTCTTTGGCGTATATATTCTTGTTTTGTAAAGGACCTGCTTAGTGCAACACAGTTAAACTAATTTGACTATTATTGCTGCTTCTTTTTCTTCAATTACAAATCAGTTATGGTAATAAAATAGGAATAAACTTCATTGAAAGCATTAACTGATCTGTAATGGCTGAAATTATTTTCTTACATGTTCTTTTTGTTATACAGAGAAAGAAATATAGATGGAAGTTTTTGAATTTTATTTTTTTTTCCTTAGTGATCTTAGTGAAAATCAGATTCAAGCAATACCAAGGAAGGCATTCCGAGGAGCAGTAGACATAAAAAATCTGTAAGTATTTTCCTCCTCCTTGTATATATAACCGATTGTAATGATTTGCCAATAGTGTCCTTTCGTTGTATCACATGTATTTTTCCTAAGCGCTTTTATAGCTGCTTAAGGAATTTCTGCATAAAGCCAACACTTTTGCATTTGTTTTGGCAAAATAATTTAAACATATCTTAAGCATCCTAAAATTGCTCTATACAGAATCTAAAACACTGAAATGAAGTGGAGCATTATAACTCTTTATTTATGGTAAACCTGAATTTAGTATTTGAATATCAGACTATTTTAAACGGTTGTATGTGTAAAAAATATTTTGTTCTTGGTTCTAGGAATTTGTCTTTTGTTTTCTTGTATAAAAGAAAGAAGATTATGCTAATGTAGTTTTGCTAGTACGTATTTTTATACTTGTGTGACTACTTTTCTTTCAGTTTTCTAGTGTGGTAAAATAATTCTTTTCTAAAAGACAGATACTCAGTTTCCTGGAGATGGTGACCCTGAAGTTCATGGGCAGGTTTTGAATTCTTACCACTTATAAATGTGGTGATATGTGATTTTCTAGACAAAGGAAAGCAGTGACTTTCTGACTTACTGTTTAAGAGTAGTAGATCAGTATAGTGGACTGAAAGAGCTCAAGGACCTGAAGACTGTGAGAAACTTCAATAGTAGGAAAAGCACTCAAAAGCTGTAACCCCTTCTGTAAGCTGAGGTTACTTATCACTTATAAACACCCAACAAATGTAGAGGGCATACACTAGTGGGTTCCAGAAAGACTGTGGAGCTGCCACTGTGCTTCAGCTGTGAAAAAAAAAAAAACCAAAACATAATGATTGCTTACGTTGCATCAATAGTAAAAAAGGAAGTCTTAGGAGATTATATGAATTTTTCATGTAATTTCCACTGAAATTACTTTTAGTAATTGAAGTTAACAGTGTTAAAAAAAAAAAAAAAAAAAAAAAAAAAAAGACAAACCTTTTAGTTGTACTTCTTAGAAAACAGAGTGTTCTGCATTACAGAAGGGATGATGTATCCCCAGTAGGAAGGGACTGGACAGGAAGCTCTTCATGTCTCTCTGTTGCTGTGATGGGCTGTTTCTTTCTGCTGCCCACAGCACTGCACACAAATTGAATTGGTTAGGAGAACATCTTTTCAAAGATTTAGCAGAATGATAATGAGTTTGGTCTACCTGATATGATATTTAGAAATTTTGTGGGGCTTTTATTTAACCATGTTTGTGATGTGGTTCTTCCCTGCAGTAAATCCTAACCACTTCTCAGTGGAAAAACTACTTTGTTCAAAACTGTTATGTTCAAAAGCATGCAAGTGCTTCTCAAAGTAGTTTTGTTACTTCAATTGATTTTTTATGAGCTTCTATTCAGAACTGGTCCCATCATTATTCATGGTCTAAAAGATGCTTGGCTTTGAGGAGAAGCTTGCATTTTTCTGCATAATCTTTCATATTTGAAAATTCTGACAGTAAGACATTTTGTTAGCAAGAGTAACAGCATCTTTGAGGATTTTCTAATGGCTGGGCCATTTCAGAGTATAATAAGTATACATATATATTGTGATATAGCTCCTGTTAGAAATAGAATTAAGATAATAATCTTTAGGTAGGGTAATATTTATACTGAGGTGCTGCAGTGGGTCCAGAGAAGGGTGACAAAGTTGGTGAAGAGTCTAGAGAACAAGTCTTATGAGGAACAGCTGAAGGAGCTGGGATTGTTTAGGTTCAAGAAAATGAGGTTGAGAGGAGACCTTGTCTGTCTCTACAGGTCTGTTTGTAGAGAGGTGGGTGTTGGTTTCTTGACACAAGTCACAACTAATAGGATAAGAAGAAATGGCATAAATTGTGCCAGGGGATGTTTAGACTAGACATTAGGAAAAACTTCTATACCAAAATGATTGCTAAAGACTGGAACAGGCTGCCCAAGAAGGTGGTTGAATCACCATCCCTGGATGTATTTAAAAGCCATCTAAATATAGTACTCAAGGAGTAGTAGTGTAGTAGTAAAAGTAGAGTAGATAATGGTTGTACTTGATGATCTTAAAGGTCTTTTCCAATCATAGTGGTTATGGGAAATTGCTTCCTTTAAGGTTGATGATCCCCCTGTGATCTTTTGATTTTCTACTAATAAGTTAGCTTTAGAATCAAGGTTTGTCAGAAGAAACTGACTAGTTTCCATAAAACGTAGACATGATATTTCCTTTCTGGTTATCTTCTTAATAAGGTTCACAATATAGGTTATGTAGAAGATAAAAGCAAAATGGGCAAGGCATAATGAGAACTGACAATTCAGGTGACCTCCCACACCCTTGTAGTAAGAACAACAAAAAATGCAAAAATCATTCAGCCCCACAAACCTATTTTATTTCTAAGTGAAATTTCCTGGTTTTTAACTTGTCTTGCTTTTTCTCTTATAAATGAGAAGAGTTGGGTTCTGTCTATGCCCTCCACTTAGGCAGTTGTAGACAGCAGCAAGCTCCTCCTTAGTCTTCTCTTCTCTTCTCAAGTCTGAATAAAGTCAGTTCTTGCAGACTGTTTCCATAGATCACCTACTCCACTGCTTCTGTCATGGTCACCCTGGTTGGATTTTTCCCAGTGTGTCTATATTTATCTTCTACTGGGGAGGCTGAAACTGGATTAAGTATTCAGATATTATCTCACAAATTCCAGATAGAGAATCCTGGCTTCACTTTTGCCATTACAGACCAATTACTGGTAATAAATTACTACGGAAAAATGGCAAAAAAGTGAGGTAACCTTATTTGGTACAGGCTGTTCAGACTGGGAGCCTAGTACCCTGTATTTTAGCTGTTCAAAGTGTTCATTAGTGCAATGTCTTGAAGAATAATCAACTTCTAGTATATCTGTTGATGTTGGACTTGGCAGAAATTGGGATGCAAAATCTGGAAATATAATTCTGAAAGATAGTCTTAACTTTCTATTTATTCAGGGAGAAAAATATGAACTAAGAAGTTCTGTTCTTCAGAGGACACAGTTGCACCGTTTTTAAAAAAAAAAATAAAATAGTAATTCTCATTTAATTTGTAAATTAAACACAGATTGATTTATTTATTTATTTTAATATGGTTAATGATGATTTCGTAACCCTTCCTGGTGATACAGTACCCACACTGGATGTGAAAGTTGTTTAGACTCTCCCCAACCTCAGGAATTTTATTTGTATTTAGGATGGTAATAAAATGTTTTAGTTGCCCAGATTATGTCTGGAAGGGTTGTTTTTTTATGTGGTTACTAGGAAGAAAAATAATTGGCCTTAAAAAGCAAACAGATGTGAAATACCACTGAAAGAATAATAGCAATAAGCTTGTTTGAGAAGTAGATTTTTGCATCTGGTATGATGATTCTGATAAAATATGATGACATTCCCATTTGAAGTATGTAAAATTTTCTCTAAGATTCCAACTTTCTCTTCCATTGTGTAATCAATATTTGTCAGAAAATGGGAACAAATCCATCCAACATGGCAGAATTGTGATGCTAAATGTATGCAACATCAAATGATACTGGGGGGGTTAGAAAGGATTTCTGGAGACCATCTAGTCTAACCTCTCTGCTAAAGCAGGTTCACCTAGAGCAAGTTGCACAGGACCCCAGACAAGAAGGTTTTGAAAGTCTTCAGAGAAGGAGACACAATAATCTCTCTGGGCAGCCTGTTCCAGGGCTCTGTCATCCTCAAAGTAGTTTTTCTTCTTGTTCAAATGGAACTTCCTATATTCCAGTTTGTTTCTGATGATCTTTGTCCTGTCACTGGGTACTAGTAAAAAGAGCCTGGCCCCATCCTCTTGATACCCACTCTTTAGATATTTATGACCATTAATAAGATCCCCTCTCAGCCTTCATTTTTTCATTAGTTCCTTCTCTCTCTTGAACTCGTTACAGTACTCCAAATGTGGCTTCACTAGGGCAGAGTATAGGGGGAGGAGAGCCTCAATAGACCTGTTGGTCACGTTCTTAATGCACCTAGGAACCATTCTCCTTCTTGGCTACAAGGTCACATAGGCACCTTTAGATACGTAGGTCCTAAGCTAACCTATGTGGATGTTATGAAAGACTAGGTATTTTCCTGGAAGTGTCTTGTACCCTGTTTTGATTTTTCTTGGTCTAGCCTTACTTTCAACTACTACCTTCTTTGGTGCTTTTGTGTTCATTTGATTTGTCTTTTTTTCCCAGCAAGTGTGGGATGCTGTAGTTGTCACCCCAAGGATAAATGTTGCAGGGCAATGGAGTAGGGTCATGGATTAAATTGGCTGGGAAAATGGAGAATTAGCGTAGAGAGAGACAGACAATCACAGCCCTTCCCATTACACTAACCTTCATCCAAAACCCTGATTAGTACTAGTTGGTGTTTCTCTGATATCTCTTTTATGCTGATTGTGAAAGATTTAAAATTGGCATTGTCACTAAAGGCACAACTGAATTTTGTATTGAGCTTTGTTGGCAATGATTAGATTATTTTTTTAATTGAGTTTTATTAGCAGTCTAAAAAACACAGAGTCCTTCGGAAGAGTCTTGGTTACTGATTTATTCTCAGATCATGCACAGAATTCCACTGCAACTGGAAGTATTTTTGTCTACTCATCTCTACAAGCAGTGTTTCAAATGTATTGCTTGTCTAAGACATGCTTTAATAATTTAGAATTGGCATATTTCTCATGCTTGTTCTTACTGGGAATCTTAATTCAACTGCTAGTCTATTCAACCACCTGCGTTTCAAGTATACATCAAGAAGGATTTTCACAGGATGTTAGTGAAATATATTCAGTGTATACTTAAGATTTTTGTTAAAGTCAAAATTAGGTCTAGAGGAATGGGGAAAAAAAATAGGTACAATTTTATACTGCTTTCCAAAACTCTTACTGCTGAACAGGTCAGTGGCCTTTCGAAGAAAAAAATAAAAAGTTGTTTTGACTATTGAAACAAATACTTATTTCAATAATAATATTAAAGTTGTGATTTTCATTGTAGACTACTTTCCTAAAACTTGGCTTGCTGAAAACAGGTTTTTTATCAAACAACTAATTCATGAAATGTTAAATATATTTTTATATCAGCCAGAGTGTTTGGCTTTGAAGATGAGTTTCAAATCAGAAATCTCTGAATGTGAGTTGAGAACATCCTTGCAAGTCTTTTTTTTTTGGCCACTCAAAAACACTGAGGAAAAGTCTAAAATAGAATCTAAGAATACATTTGCAATAGGTATTTGAGTGACAATACATGTTAGGCGAATAAAACCTTAGCAACTGAATAAGGTGTGGAATTAGTTGTGGTTTCATCTGCTTATTCAAGTGCCAATACTTAGCAAAATTTTATGTGCCATCTGAATTTACCCTAATGAAAAATGTGGCCTGTGCTTTTACTAGGAAAAGTACCGAATGTTGCTGTGGTTTATGCTGTTTTCTTTAGATTTTCCTGTGATAATACAAAGCAAATTGAGGTAGAAGATTATTTTGAACTGCTTTGCTAAGCTGTTGTGATAAGACTTGGATTCAGTTTTATCTTTAAATTTTATTTGGCTTTGTCAGTGCCAGTTATTGAGAATAATGCAAATTGGTTTTGAGGATTTTAATTTTAAAGAAAATTAGTTTATTTCAGACTTCAATGTTGAAGTCTCATGGAAAAGTTAGTTGAAGGAAAAGTTACTTAAAGGAGTCTTTAGGCCCTTTTGTATTTACAGTACTTTGGAAAGTGACACTGCCTCTGCTTTAATAAAAAGGGAGACATAATGATGTTGCGAAGACTTGGAGGTTCGTCAATATGTAAACTATATAGAAATGATTCTACAGATAATTTTTGAATCAATTTAAATAAAGCAATCTAATAGAGCTTTCATTGGATGTCCTTAATAATGGCTTCTATGCTAGAACAGTAATACATGTGCTCCCAAAGTTATAATAGTCGTTACTGTTTGTCATCTAAATTGCTAAATTGCACTATTTCTGGTAAGTCACACTGATATGATAGTATTTTTGCATCACACTACTTACAGACTGATCATTTGGTGTTCATCTCCCTTTTCATGCCATTCTTCTGTTTCATTCTGCCTTCTGTTTTTATTTTGCTTCTGGAAGATACTTGTGAATTTAGCCAAGTAGAGTGCTAGAAAATATTGAGAGGATGGAACATTTGAACTAGATCTGTTCTCCCGTTCTTCTATTTTATTCAGCAAGTATGCCTTGAAACTATTGCAATTCTTGCTTTTTAATTTTGGGACAGAAGAAAAAGATTAATGATTTCCTACACTATATATACTAAGAAAAAATATTTGTTCAAAAAGAAAATTCAGCAAAGAACAAAATGAACTACAGTATCAAAATAAAGAGCAAGTAGAAAAAAAAATAATTGACTTCCAAATGAAAGAATAATCACAATAAATAGTAGTAGTTGTGGGAAACAAGCAGTGCTTCAAAGTTTGAAAAAAAATTTAGAGTAAATACTTATCTCATTTTGTTACATTTTTCTCAACTAGTGCTTCTCAAATTATTGATTCCCATTGAAACTGAGAAGGGAATTGAGAAATAGGAAATATAACTTAGTTCTGTTGTGAATGACTGTTACCAAAAAATATATTGCAATGCTAAATATCATGAACTTGGTTCTTTTCCCAAGGAAAAAATTTAATTATATGACATCCAGCATATAGTGTGCTAAAATTAGAAACATTTTCTAAATGTTTTAAGGGGAAGGGATTTCCCATAGACATCTAGAAAGGCTTCTGACTTTTTCTGATGACTTCTTAAACAATGTTCATGATTAAGTTGATACATGAGGAGACTGTAATAATTTCTGAACAAAAGAGATGAAGGTAAAGCTGCACAGTACCTCACATGCATGGGACCTCAAAGTGTCCTCAGGCTCTGAAGAACAGTAGAGTAAAGCAGACAGGCTAACTGAAATTGTTCCAACTTTCAATACAGCCTCCAGGAATGAGTAAAGAAGGTTTTTCTCTGTCAGAGCCAGGTAACTTTTTTTTTTTTTTTTTATATGAGGGTAGTAGCTTTCACATGTATCAAACATCTTCTGTCATTAAATGCTCCTCTGCGACAACTGAAAGATTTTGAGTCTGATAGCCACTGTTGGGCGTTCTGTGACCTTCTCAGGAACAGCATTCTTGGAGATAATCAGCTGCTTTATGGAAGTGAGGGCAGAAAGGAATAGCAATTTTCCAAAGGCATGGGGAGATCCCACATAGAAAAGACCCAACATGGAGATGGGGCAGCAGGGAAGATGATGAAGAGAGAGTAGGGAGAGAGAAAGGATGAGGATGGGCCAGAGTTGATGGTCCATAACTGATGAGCTTCTAATATGGAGTTAGGCTTATTGGTATGCTCAATACCTTACTAGTGAGAAAAGTTTCATTATCATATCATAGACTTTTATGTGTGGTTTTGAATGCAGTTATACTAAAACCAAATTATAAAACAAAATTAGAGAAGGGTGGGTTTTTTTTTTTTCTTTAGTATTATTGATTATTTCTGAAGTCTTAGCATACAACTTGCTGTCAGGAACTGGTTTTATAAAAAAAAAAAAAAGTCAGACTGATTCAGTGTTAGAGGGACATCATAAGTTAAAGATATACTGCTTGCACAATATTGTCTAACTTTCTGTTTGGATTATAAATGCAGCAGATATCTTTACCTTAACACAAATACCATATATTGCTATTCAAGCCAAGCACAAAGACTTTAACGTCATGTAGTTTCCAGAGCTTAAAAAGTATATATCATGTCAATTATTAATCATGGTGTGTGTCTGATCATTTTATATCATCGTCATAACTGAAGGAAAATCATCAAAACAATAAAAATGGTAGTATGTTTCAAAGACAATAATTTAGAAAATTAGGAAATATTTCCCCTCTCCCTCCTGCTAAAATCCCTTCCCCCAGACTGAAACTGACTACTTAGTTCAGAGCAAACAAAGTAATCTTTCTGGTAAGAAGAACTGAATGAAAACAACTCACCCTTCACTAAGGTAGTGGTAATGGTGACTCATTAAAGGAAGGAGTCCAAAAGTTTTCGGTTGCACCACAACTGCTGCCAGTCTAGTGGAAGAAATCTGCCTTTCAGCTTGTGTAGAACAAGATTTGCTCAAGTGCTTTCTCTACTGGTAAAAGATTTTCCTTTGTGTATAATACGGATGATTTAGAAGAAGCTGTGTCAGCACTGATTTATACATTGACAGCTAAGGATAATAAGATATGGGCAAACATACAGCTCACCCTTTTACAGATTAACCTGCAGACTGCATTAGGCAAATTTGATGGCATTAAAAGATTTTTCCAATTTGTCTGGAAACAATTTCTCTTTTGTATTGTGTCAAGGGTAACATTTCATGCCATTGTACTAATTTAAATAGCTTTGATAAATTGTTCAAGAGGTTAGAGAATTGTACTGTGTATATATTTTACCTCTTTAAAATAAAAAGGCTATTAACTTAATTGTTAAATGAAATTCATTAGTAAAAATTGAAGGAGCCTGAGAAAGTAGGCTTAAATAATCCAACACTGCAGCACTGGTGCTGTAACATTGCACCAGAATGATTAAAGATCACATTCAGGAAATTATGGTTTGTGTTTAGCTTTCAGTACACAGAAACACAGACACTGTTACAGTTATGACAATATTTTATTCTGGTATAGTAGTAATTTAGATGAAAAATATGGAGGAAACCAGAACTTTATAGAAGTTGGTACATTACATTCAACAGTGGGTGTGATGATTTATTAATAAAGTAAAACATCATCATAGATGCAGAAGAATCACAGAAAATGCTTTGGCAAAATCCTCATTAGCCCTGCTAGCTAATATATAATTGAAGACTGAAGGGCAGAGTTCATTTGTATTTTTTTTTCATTTTGTTAGTATTGTTCACCCACATTTGCTTATATATATTATCTGACACTGATAAGTTATCGGCTTGGAGAAGATCTTCTGGTTGTTTAAAGGGATTTGGTATCATCTTTGCTTTGCAAATCGTGCCCTGATACATATGAGTGGTAGTATTTATAGGAAAACCTTTTATCAGCACTAAAAGTGGGATTTTGTATTTGCAGAATTGTTCATTTCAGCAGACTTTTTAAATTGGACAGTATGGTATCAATGTTTTGAATTGAAAAGGTAATATTCGTCAGAGAAATTAATGTAAATTTTTCATATCTTAATACTTGAAGATTAATAATGTATGGGATGGATGACTGAGTTTTGTTTCCAGAATTAAAGTGCTACCTTACAGCATCCTATTTGTATGTAATTGCAGAGCACAAAGTACATAGAGAAGGTTACAGCAGAAATACTAATTTCATTTGGAACAGAATTAAAGGAGATAAGTAACCAAGGATATAAATACCTTGGACATTATTACTCCTACATTTAGAAATGTTCTAGATGGCAATTATTCGAAATCCCCACGCACACCCGCCTGCACCTTCCACCCAGTCCACACAGACAGAGACCCCTAAAAGTGGTGTCTCTCACCGGTCCCTGCCGCGGCGGGTGGAATTAACATGCAGCTGGGCTGCTCTGATAAATGGATTCTGGTAGGTCACCGAGGGGATGCGTGTGACATTAAGTGATTTACCGTCCTTTACCTTAATGAAATTGTTTCAGCAAGATGACGCTGAGAGCTTTTAATGGATAGCTTTTCTTGATGTAATGAAATTGCATTCCTTTGGCATTTAATATAAGGTGCAGTTATTATTTACTGGAGCTTTCCCGGTGCTGCTGTTTTGAGCAGACAGTTGAGAACAAAAAGGGATTTCTGTGGCAGCATCCAGGCCAGCAGGCTGTGTGACAGTCTCAAGCGTAGGAGCGTATTTGCGAGTGCGTTTCAGTTCGCGTGGCCTAGCTGTGCCGGCCCTTCGGGAGCCTTTCTTTGCACCTAACGCTGCCAGCGCTCGTCTCCTTTACAAATACCTTCCTAATCTGTTTAACAGGCAACTGGATTACAACCAGATCAGCTGTATTGAAGATGGGGCATTTAGGGCTCTGCGCGACCTGGAAGTGCTGTAAGTATTCCTTATATCTTTTACTTGTAGCAGGAGCTCAGTGTCTGGGGAGTACTAATGTAGAAGCTTATCTACGAGCTGCAGCTTGGTGTCAGGATGGTCTGGTGAAAAGATGTCTTAAAATAATCCACTGAGCTGCGCTATATAAAATGGTAAAAAGATGTGGAGAGGCAGAGATATTCCTTTACTCTGACAGATAGCCATTAAGCACAGTTTAAAAAAAAAAAAAAAAAAAGTACTTTAAAAAAGCGGATTCCAGAATCTGTAAGAAAATAATATATTTCTTTTTAAAATGGGGAGGGCAGTATTAATGAATCCAATCAATTTAGTAATTTATCCATCACTGCTGAAGTGCTGAACATTTTCAGGGTTGTCTTTATTGTGTACTGTGACATCAGTTTGCTCTTTCAGACTGTTTAAGGAAGAATATACTAAAGAATCTGGATGTTTTCAACAATGCACTTTTCTATCAGACACTACTGTTATGCGTGAAGATGTTTAGCATGTCCATATTAATTGTTTTTTAACATTTTAATTTTATGTATGCAATATATATGTGTAGAAAAATATCTTTATGTCACTTGAAGGTTGGTATTACAATACTCTTTTGCATACTGCTTCTCACTGTTTCAAAGTGGCCATCACTGAGGTTAAAGGTAACAAAATTATCATCAGTGACCCCTGACCTGAAAATAGTTACTGTAATTAACAAAGTCCCTCAGTTCCCAAAGAATCTGAAGCACAGGACATATTTGAAATATTTGCAAAATGTCTGTGAAAATGTTCCTTTTTTATTTATTCTGGGTTTTCTGCACTGTGAGAATTGAAAGACTTTTCTGATGAGTGAGTTACTTCATGTTAAGTTGAATTATGCCCAGTAAATCACAACCTGAGGGAGGTGAGGAAGGGGGTTTTTGGTTTTGTTTATGTTTTTTTAATTATCTGAAGTAAAGAAACTTCTCAGGCAATAGATAATATCTATATGCCCAAAAATTAAAGAATATGTGAGCTGCTGGTGGTAAAGTTTTTTATAATTAAGCAATAGTTGGTCATACTTATAAGTGAATGAATCTGACAGTTAAACAATGTGGTTTAATTTGGGGCTTTTTAAAAACTTTTTAATCACAGAATAACAAGCCTTTTGTTAACTTACTGATATAAAGCCACTTAAAATGCACTGTAGGTTCAAGATTACATCTAATCATGATGTTGATGAATTGTTGGTTGCCTGTCAGTAAACCTGATTCTTTGAGATTTTTATCTTTGGAATCTATATATGTGACAGAATAACTTTTCTAGCAATGGCTTCATCTGGTTATTATGTTTGTTTAACACAAGCCTTTCTTTAAAAGTGAAAATGTTAAATGAATATTATTCTTTTTTTTTTTTTTTTTAATTCCATGTTTTCTGTAGTTTTCAATGCTAGCTATTTTTAGTGGTCTAAAAAGGTAATACTTGCCAACTGAAGTCAGTGGTAACATTTTTACATTGATTTTCATGCAGAAAAAACCAAAAAGTTAAAATAATAGTCTGATGAAAGGTAGTTATAATTTTATGAATGAATATACAGTGAATATTATCGTTGTTCAAATTTACAACTAAATGTTCACTATCTTGAATTATATTATGTGATAAGCACTGATGTAAGAGCTGGATTTTTAAAGAAGTGAAATATCTATTTCAAACACTATTGAAGATTTTGTCAAATTCATCTTCCTTTCCAATATAGCTTAGAAATGTTAATAAAATATGTAGATCAGATCATACTGTATATGTACTGAGTAACAAATAAGGCTACATATTTTGTGTTCATTTGAAGTTAATTATTCTATCTAAGCACATAATATATCTATTACTTCAAAATACAAGTATGTGATAAAGATGTTGATAGGTTGTAACCCTGTTTAGTGACAGTTTAAAATGTTTGCCAAAGTAACAGGTCTTCTATATTGGTTAAATAATAGCAGAATCTTAGAGACTGCTAATGGTAAAGATACAAAATCAACCCTGAAATATGGACAATTCTGAAAGATTAAATGAATTATAGGTATAATCTGCCCTGTGAAATTAATTGATTTTTTTTCCCCCCTTTTCTCTCTCTTTTTTGTTAAGAGAAAAACTGCTGTACTGGGGAGGCAGACTATTGGAAATACAGAGCTGTCATTTTTTAAAAAAAATAAAGTATCTAACAATTCTTTCAGTCTTCACACTCTTTGTGATACTGTGAAACATTTAGGTAAAGTAATTGAGGCAACTCTTTATTTATATCTCTGCAATTGAGCATGTTCATCATTAGATAGAAATAGTTTTGAAAATTATTTATTTCTTATCCCTTACATATACTACTGATACCTTTCCATACTGGTGCAAAAGTAAAATAATAACTCATGTATACAAACAGCAAGAAAAACATCAAACATCTGAAACTGAAAATATTTGTAGATACACCTACTTTAAATGGCTAACAGCTATAGAAATATGTACTGATTTTCATTCCCTTGACTAAGAAGGTATAGTTTTAAAACCTTCTAAAAGGTTATGCAAGAATAACTGTGTGAGCTGTCCTTTCCTATGTGGACATGTAAGAAAATCCTGCCAAGATTTACTGATTATCACTTATTAAAACACCTTTTGTGGGTATACCCACATGGCTAATTTTTGTTTTCATTTTTGTTCTGTTTTGAAAAAGGCTACAGTTCTCCCTTTTTTTTTCTTCTTTTGATTATTCTCCTCTTTGTTTATGTAACCCTAAGCACACAGAGGAGATCCCTCATTCACAGTGACCAAAACATTTAGGATGTGGAATGAATAAGCAAAGGTAAAATGAAGCATCTTGCACCAGTAGTTAATTGCCTGGCTTATGTGAAGGTGTATAGCCTGATCTTGTTCAAGGTGCTGTGAATTTACCTTTCTGTGTTTCAGGATCAGAGAGTACTTAAAAATAAGAAAGGAAAAATTAAAACACTTTTTGTTACAAAAGGGGGGGGAAAAGGTTTTGTCAGGGGGTATTTATTAGTGTTGTATGTTTAAAATCCCAGAGCACACTCTCCATTCTGCTGAAATGAGTAATATTTAAATCAAACCTCTACATTCTATTGCCTTTTTCCTTGTTCTGGAGTGAAGCTTATTTGCATTTTATTTCCAGCCTAAAGGTAATATTTAACTACAGGATTGTATGTGAAGTTTCATTATCTTTAAAAACTCCACTTACTGAGTACAACAGGTCTGTTCTAGCCAACAATTGGATAAGATTTGTTCCCTGTTCCTATATCATGATCCAGACACCTTGTCTAAAATGTAAATTAGCAGCTTGCTAAAATATTACAATTCCTGACTCTTTCCATTGTATGGAAGAAATATTGTTCCTTTGCCTATTGTTCATCTATAGAAGCTCTGTTCACATATTAAACCTAATTGCAACCCAGCATTAATGTTTTCTGAAAACATGAACATCTTCTACTTGCATCCTCTGTCAAAAAATACTGTCAGAATCTAAAAAGATAAACCAGAGCTCTAGAATCAAGGCATTTTCTCCAAGAACTCTTTCTTACATCAGGTTGACAAGGTTAGCCTGAATGTCATAGATGTTATCAACACTGGTGGAAACTTTGAGTGAGTCATAGGTTACTGGGACCTCAAATTACTAAGGATTATTAACAGAATGTTGAAAACATAGTGTTTTATCACAGATTGAACATGGAAGAAGTATATCTAAAAGAATGGGGTTTTTCCATTGCTCAATAGAGTATGCCATGATGTTTATTAGCTATGCCTTTTTTATAAGTATAGAAAGTGTGACATAACTGTAACATGTTAATACGTTGTTTTTTTGTTTTTTTTTTTTTTTACTTCGTAGCACTCTCAACAATAATAACATCACTCGACTGTCTGTGGCAAGTTTCAACCATATGCCCAAACTCAGAACATTGTAAGTAGTCCTATTTAAAAGGGCTGCCGTTTTTATTACTCCAAGATATAATTAACTCTATGAAGTTTTGTTGATTGTCTATAAATATGTATATATATGCAATGAAAGCATAAGCTCAAAAAATTACTAAAATAATCATGAGGCCGACAAATGAAGTCTGTCTGTGCATGTATAGCTGCTAATTCTGAAAGGTAAAGCTAACAAGTGACCTCAAAACCGATATTGAGGCACAGGAGGTAAAGAAAGAGTTGCATCCTTTTCCATCAGCTTTTTTAGGATGTGGGATTAATAAGTCTATGAAAATGGTTTCATGGCCTTTTCCCAGCTGGATTTTTGCTGTATTCAGTCACAGAAAAACTTCACCTTCTAACAAAAAAGATGAGGGCAGAGGGGATTCTCTTTTATATGCTACAGCTGTATAGAGAAAGAAATTGATGTTCTTTTAGAGTCAAAAATTTGTTTTACTTTGAGGTATTGAATGGGTCACATTTCATTTAGGAACGTGGAAGAATCTTTGATTGGCTGTCAGATGTGATAAATGGGAAATCTTTATGCTTTTATTACTGTACTGCTAGCAGACCTAATTAAACTAAACTGGCTCTCCAACATTCTTTGTAACATAAAATTATAGCATCATCCGGTAGTGCTATTATAATTAAAGTTGTGTCAGCATTTACAATAAGGTCCCTATTTTTAGAGGTTATGACTTTCACATAACACTTCAGGCTTTTATAACAAAACACAGTGAAAAGAGTGCATATACAAGTGATACTGTTTGGGCTTATTTTCTTTTGTATTTTTATATTGAACTAAGAATAAACATATATCGTGTTGAGTGGCAAAACCAAATATATATCAAGGTTTAGTCCAGAGACTCCCTTCAAACAAATCTTCCAGTGAAGTGGAAATAAAATAACAAATTGTATGTTTCTATTAGGGTTCAAGAGTAGCTCTTACTGTTAAAGAACTTTACAAAGAGCCTGTCCATTTTCTTTTACACAAATTGGGTTGCACAACTGTTTTGAAATCAGCAGGTCTATTTACTCAAGTTAACATACAATTTTTAACTGAAGGAACTTCACATAGACAAGTAGTTCTATTGATTTCATAACAGAATTGTAACTATTCTTGCTTGGACAAATAGAATGGTACTTAAAGTGCTGACAATGGGCTTTTGGTGGCCTTGGTTATATTTTGAGAATAGAATTTCATTCCATTCTTTCAGGTTGAAAACTTGAAAACATGAATGTCTGTTCCTCTTTCAAACCTTCAAATAGGATTTCTGTTCTGAACCACAAATTACAGTGGATCAAAGTAGCAACATGTATACTTTTTTGGTGGGATATATTTTAAAACTGTATTTTAGAAACAAAAGGAAATAGACATACAGAGTCCTAGATTATAGCTGTAACATCCCATTTGCTTATATAACCGTATTGATTTCGGCAGCATTAGTTCTGATTTGCAATGGTGTTCTTGCCTACAGCTGGCCACAGATTGTACTGAATGAGTGTGCTGTATTGTGAGCTATATTTGCAAAGCACTCACCCAAAAATTAGTACAGGAAAATACATTGCCTTTAATTTCTAGTCATTTATGGGGAGAAAAAAAAATGAGTCTTTTGGTTGTGTTGGTTACACATTTCATGTTGCTTTACAGACTTTTTTTTTTTTTTTTAAAAAAAAAAAGGATTAATTAGACCCCTTGTCTAAATTTTGATTTACTTGCACTTCCTTTCCAGTTATTTAGTTAGGAGTAAGCACATCAGCTAAAAAAGACCAAAATGACATTGCTCTGTTATGGATGATTCTGAGTAAGGATTTGATTTATAGCTGTGGACATCCTTTTCTGTAGTTTGAGAAAATGTAAGGGCCAGAGAAAAGTAAGAGCCAGAGGAAAGTCATTTACTTAATTTAGTGAATACATTTGTCTGGTATTTTATCAATGGCAAAGTGCTTTTTGCCACTTGGCAACGAGCCACGGTCTTGTATTGGACCCTGCCAACAGAAAGGCAACTTACTTAATTCCATCGCTTGTTACCATTTGGTCTTTTAATTTCAGGCATTGCTTAGAACACAGGTCCCTAGAAGCCAGAAGTAGCTAATCCCCCTTTCTGTGATTAAACAAAAAGAGAAGAAATCAGAAAAGGGAGGTGAAATAAGGTGTTTTATATTGAGTTATTACTCTGTCTTGTTCAGCAGAAAATTAATATGAACTGCTAAAAGGATTTGCAGGCTGTTTCTATAGAGACTAATAATGGCCAGACTTAGAGATATATCTAATTGGAAACCAAATCTTCTATTAACTCTTTTTTTTTTCTTTTTTTTTCTTTTTTTTTTTTTTTTCTGCCAGTATATTATCACTCTAGGGCAATTTACTTGAGACATTTTTATCTTATTCACTATTTGTACAGCTCTGCACTAAAGAGTCCCACAGCAGCTTTCAAGCTCTTGTATATTTACTTCTCTCTTTTAGACAAAAGAAACTACAGATAGGTTACTTCTTTAGGAAGCCTCATTTTTCTTCCAATTATTAGACCACAAATAAAAAATGTTGCTGCTTGCATAGTTTTATTTATTAGCATTTAACTCCTAGACTTTCAGTGAAAGATATGAAAAAATTGATTCCTCATTATCAATTTTTATGAATAAATTAGCATAGTTGTTGGGTGGAGTGGTGGGTCTGGGAAAATCAGCTGCTTTTCTGCTTGTTCTTCCTAATTTAAAAATATTAATGTGTTTCTTTCCATGCAGTCGTCTTCACTCCAACAACCTCTACTGTGACTGCCACCTGGCCTGGCTGTCTGACTGGCTGCGGCAGCGGCCACGGGTTGGCCTCTACACCCAGTGCATGGGGCCATCCCACCTCCGGGGACACAACGTAGCTGAGGTCCAGAAACGGGAGTTTGTCTGCAGTGGTAAGGGAAACGTATTCATTCAGCAAATCCCATTTTAAGACACACTTTACCAACAGAATTTTATCACTATTTGCATCTTTTTTTTTAATTTATACAAATTTTGTGTAAATGCTATGTTGATATCTCATATAGCCTTCTAAAAATATAATTTGGGGGGAGATATGTGGAAAATGAAATAAAAGCTGCACTTACTGAGAATGTAAGGCCTTTACTAATAAGGAATAATTATTTTTTTAATGTTAGAGCTTGTTACTTTTTTTCCAGTTTAAATAATACTCTGAATCCCTAAGTAACTTTCTAAATGTTATTGGTATGCTTTAGTGCATGAGGTTATTTTCTGATATGAAATAATGAAATGACTAACAGTTTGTTACTAATCACTTTTTCTCTATTCAATTTTTTTCCCTTTATTCATATCTTCTAGATGAGGAAGAAGGCAAGTTTATCTTTCTTATTTAAATATTTTTAGAGTCTGATTGAAAATTTTCTGTAAAATTTATCTACTGTTTGAAGGTTCCTCAAAAACATTAAAAACCAGCAGGATTATAGCTATCTGTCTTCTCAGTAATTCATCAGTGTTGTTTCTACTGGTTGATTTTCTGCAGACCTCCAGAAGCCTATTGTCAAATGTGCCAAAATTTGCTAAATCTATGCTTTTAAAAGAGTTTTATGGAGAACACAATGTTTTGTCTTTATTAAACAGCCTCTGTCATCAAAGTGTAAGGCACTGCCATCTTCTCATGGCAAATGCTAACAGAATTCTTAACAATAATCCTGCCTTTACATTCACTTTAAAAAGCTCCTAACAAGATCACTTCATGTATCTTATTTGTAAATGGTATGGCTGCAGAGCCTGTGTCAAGAAAAGATTTATAACTTGGTCATTATAATGCTGATTTTGAGGAAGGCAAATAATCATATTTTATCCCTGGATCACTGTATTTTTGTTTCATTTAGGCAAGTGAAAAATTTCCAACCTGTTAAGTGCAAGAAGAGCAGTATGTGGTACTGCTTTTGGCAGCTGTTTGTACTTTTGTAATACATACATAAATGTGAAATCAAATTATTATTTTGTAAATTACTATCTCAAAAGACTAACCTTTTTAATAACTTAAAACATGAGCAGTTGTTATTCAAAGTTAAAAGCAGATACAGCACTGGCTGCAACTTACATTATTATTATACCTTTCTTATGTTACTATTTGTCACTATAGTGAGAGATCTTAGATTCTGTTGTGGTTTCATAGTGGAGAAGGTTTTTTCCCTGAGAATTTCAAAACAATCTCCAGCTTTTCTTAACTTTAATAAAGAAAGGAAAAGGGAGCTTCATGCCTTTCTTGTCCCTTTACAGCTTTCTGTATCATTGCAAAACAGAAAATCTGTATCATTAAATCGATACAAGAATGAGTGCATTACTATACTATAAAATGTACAATCTATTTATTTTCAGGAAAATATACTAAGTTGTTCACTTCCTAAAGCATACCTAAGTATTTAAGTCAAAATGCAATTATAAATGCTGAACTTAACAGATAGCACAAGAATGGGGCAGGATAGTGTGGCATGGAAGGGGTAGGGAGGGGAAATTGTGTAAATTAGCCACAACAGTAGCTTGTGAAAGAAAGAAATCTGCTGAGCTAACAGAGTTCAGTGTGTGACTGAATGAAAATGTCATATCTCCAAAATTGTATGTAAACAATATATATCTGAAGGACTATACTAAAATACTATTTGCAGAGAAGGACAAAACTAGATAAGCACCTTCAGTTTTTGTAGTAAAGTTCATTTATTTCTGTTGATGCATTTTTAATACTACAAAAAAATCCTGAAAACTAAATAATAGAATTTTTTAAACTACAGAAGAAAAAAGTATACCTGAAATATTGATCACACTTAGTCTTATTTAACAATTTTGAATGAGAGTTTCTGAAGAAACTGAAAAATCATGTGTACTATCACAGTAATTGAGTATTTGTCTTTCATCTCTTAGTATTGTATCAGCATGTTGCTGGGTATTTAAATTAATGCAATTCAAAACTATTGATAACAATGCTTATTTTAGAAGTTTTGCCTTAAGTTTTTCAAGAAGTGTAAAATGTGTTGGGTTACTGTTGAGGTCAATTAGACTTCTCTTGGACAGTACTGTGTAATTTTAGGAGAAACTCTTTTCCTTTGTAGGTCATCAATCCTTCATGGCTCCGTCCTGTAGTGTCTTGCATTGCCCTACAGCATGCACCTGTAGTAACAACATTGTGGACTGTCGTGGGAAAGGCCTTACTGAGATCCCAACGAACCTTCCAGAAACCATTACAGAAATGTGCGTATTCTGATTTTTATTTTTTTTTTCTTTCTATGAACTTGCAGAAAATTGGTGAGATTTTTTTGGTTGGTTACTTTGTTTGTTTTTCCCTGTGTATTCATGTTTATTATTTGTAAAAAATTATTCATTATATAGGGTAGGAATTTCAGAATGCACATTCAAATTCAGATATAAAAGGAATATGCTGGTATATGAAAATATCTAAGATCTTTATATTCACTTATGTGTAGTTTTGTGTGTGCTACTCAGAGTTGGCAGTTAAAATCCCATTTTGAGTTGGTTTTAAGAGTTCAGGAATGCTTGTTTTTCTGTGAGTGATTTTTCACTGTAGGCTTTACAAACCCCATTGCCTGCAGCACTGTGTTGGTTTTGGCTGGAATAAAGTTAATTCCTTTCACGGTAGCTAGTACAGGCCTGTGTTTTGGGTTTGTGTGGAAAACAGCAATAGCACAGGGATCTTTCAGGTACTACTGAGCAGCACTTACATAGCAGAGTCAAGACCTTTTCTCCTTCTCTCACCACCCCACCAGTGAGTACTCTGGGAGTGCACAAGAAGTTGAGAGAGTTCACAATAGTGACAGCTGATCCCATCTGACAAAAGGGATATTCCAGACTCTATGATGTCATGCTAAACATATAAAGCTGAGAGAAGAAGGTGGAAGGAGGGATGTTCAGAGTGTCTTTTGTCTCCTGAACTTGCATCCTGTTCTACATAAGATCTTCTTGAAGGTTTGAAATCAGACCTCCACAATGAGATTTTAAACCTTTTTAAAGAAGTATTTAACAATTTTAAGGCGCTCATGTCTTCTTGCTACTGTGGCTTCTTCTTAGGATGTGAATAACAATCATATCTGTCAATGCATTATTACTGCTGTTAAGAATGACCAGACTGACCTGCCTGACCCAATTCAGCTATATAATACAAACATTCTATCTTTCATCCCTCTCAAAAAAGAAAAAAAAAAAATCCCTTTGCTTGCAAATAAAGTAACTACTTCAGAAAATCTATTCATGGTGCCTGGGTGGGCTGCACACACCATTTTCATTATTCAGTGAGTTGCATATTGGTTTTTTTTTACTCGCATATGTGTGCGCAGAGAAGGAGAAAAAGTATTTTAAGGAAGTAAGAAGTATGTCTCAAACATTCGGACTGTATTACTGCTGTTAGCTACTGGAAGTAACCACTGAATGATGGTTGTAGACACTGGAAGTCTGACCTTTGCATCACTGTCTTCTACACAGTTTAGTGGGGTACATGCTGTTGATATCTATACATACTTGAGAAATTCAGTACAAGAGAGTGCAAGCATACTCCTGAATATTTTAAGAGTCATCATTCTCAAAGAAGTGATAGGATGTGAGAGTTTACTAGTTCACCAAATCCACTGTTAAAAGAAATAAGCATAAGGTAAATGCCAATGGAATTTAAAGAATAAAAAGGTGCTTTCCACTAATCTGTTCACCATACTTTCTATGTATGACTGGTATGATCTTCAGCAGTTTATTGGCCTGGATAGTAAAAGCAAACACATAACTCCAGCATTTGGCTAAGCATTTAACAATTACAAACCCCAGAGTGAGGACTTCTCGTAATCTGAGATCAATAATCCATTAATATAGATAAAAATGTGTGTACTCATATAAATATGTACAGTATATATACTGTGCTGTAATGCATATAGTTTATAGTAACACAGTGTGAAACATTATCTCTCTGTATTGTATCTATTTTTTAAGTGTTGGCTAAATAAAATGTAGGTCACAGTATTTTGCACAGTTAATTAACACCATTCATGCCATAAGACATATGAACACACATTTAATCAAAAGCTGGTGCAAGGAGAGAGAGACCCTTAGAAAGCCAAACTTCAATAATTATTTTACATTGAACAGAAACCAATGAATGACAGTGTGATGAGAAAGCTGAACTTCAGTGATTGAATTAGATTTTGATCAAAAAAGGTAGAAGGAGTTATAATCTTAGTCAATGGTAGGCTGCTCTTATCATACACTGAGAACAAAATTTTCCAGCTGAGTGGAAGGTAAGGAGAGAAATGTAGAGGAAAAGAAATCAATAAAATCAGACACATGAAAGGCTCTGAAACTGAGGGATAAACTAAGTGGAAAAATTAGAATAGAGGATCTTGTATTTGATGAGAATCACACGAACTTTGTTTCTTGTCAATAGATTGAAGAGGAGTTGAAATAGCTTTACACTATAGTGGTTGCTTTAATGTGATGAAAATTAATTATTTTCTTCTGTGATTGTCCTGGGTGGCAAGTAACTGTGCCATATTGGCATTGAAGTCAATGAGAGAGAGAAGAGGCTGGAGAATTAAGTGGTTTATGGAGTAAAAAAAAAAAAAAAGTGTTTACCATTAATGAGTTGAGGGAAGTCTACAAGACAGGAGCAAACTAGTACTGCACTCTGAGCAGTGGCCTGCATCAGTTGCCCTGAACAACTGCTTCATAAGTAAAACAACAGTAGGGCAAATATTTTCCTTACTCCCAATGTATTTTGGGGTTCTTTCTCTGAAACTTGAAAATTTGCATAGCTTTCAGGGAAAAAAAAAAAAGGTTTTTTTGGAAACACCCAATCTGCTTAAACTCTACTATGAACTAATCTTCAGGTGATTTTAGGTTGATAAATTTTGGGTAGTGCTCAAATATCTTCCAGCTTAAAATACAGTGCTTTAAAATTTCATTACTTTTCCTTTGTCTTTCTAGAGGGAGGAAAAATGATTTCAAGTTCATATTTTGTCCTGCCACCTCTGTTTTGCATGCTGCCCTCATTTATCTCTTCTCTAACTCACTGCTCCAAGTCTATTCAATCTTCCTGAATGCCAAAAGCTTCCGTGTCTTAATTAATCTCCTTTTTCTGTGAGCTCTTTGTTTTCTAATTTTTTTGACCTCCAGTGACCAAAGTTGAATACAATATTCTAGATGACAGTGAACCATCATTTTATATTAATGGAATTTCTGTTTACTTTCCTTTGCCTTTTGCAACCTCATACTTCTCTAACAGCCAGTACATGTTGCACCATGTTTTCCATTGAATTATAAGTGAAGAATCTAGACATTTTTTCTTAGCTCTTTAGTGTTTTCAGGAACCAGAAGTTTGTAGATGTAATCCTATTATTCTATCCACAGATTTATTTGAACATTAAATCTGGTTGTATGTTACTTTTTAAAGCTGCTTTACAAAGGACTTCAGTACTCTCTGGTTTTAAATAACATCAACATGTAGGAAGTTTGTGACATTCCTGTATTGTTATCATACAATAAAAAAAGTGTTTTAAAGCCTCACTTTTAAAGTACTTTGCAACTGTTGCTTATAGCAACCCCTTGAGATTAGATTAGAAAGAATGATTGAATCCCATGAAATAATGTTTTTTCACTTACTCCTCATGTGATAATGTTGTCAATATGTTAAAATGGTAGCTGACAGTAAACATTTGAAGAAATTAGACCATGCTGCCACAGTAATGTTTCAAATGCTGAAGAGCTGCTGAACACAAGGCAGAAGGGCATAGTAAGCACTGTATTTCCACTACTATTATACAGTTCCCACACAGATTTATTATCTTAATCATCATTTAAATCACATGCTTTGGCAGGAGCTTCCCAGTTCTCAAAGAGAAAAGGAAAGAGAAATGAGCTGGTTCCCTGTTATTTTTCTGAAGGATATACAGACTTTAGCAGAAAAATTATTATTAATTCACTTATTTATATAGTACAACCATCACCAGATTTTTGTACACACTGCAAGAATATTTGCATTATACTTCTATTTTGCATGTGCCAGATGTCCCATATCTTCAGTAGTTTCTCATATTTGTCAATCTTTTCCTGCATTTTCAAATGAACATTTTAATCTGTTTTTTTAAACATAGGTCATTTACAGGAACATTTGAAAAATCTATAATACTTTGTAATTCCTATACTCTGGACAAGTTTCTCTGCCCTACATCATCACCTGATTACAGGCTGTATTTGCAGAATCCAGTGCTACCAACTTACCATGTTATGCTTCAGTCACCTTCATGGTCCACAAACACCTCTGGTGCTCACATGCTGCTTTTTGTCTTTGCTATATTGTATGACATGTGAATAACTTTTTCCTATGAGGTTGACATTAAACTTTATTGTCATCTCTCCTTTACACAGTTGCTTAAAATTTGAAAAAAATATTTCTGCATTGATTCCATCCTTTCTCTCAATAGGAATTCTGACCTAATTCAATTTCTCAGTACTTTATGAAGCACTGATTAATCCTCTTTGCCCAACACAGACTCCCTTAACATAAAAGTTTGTCTATTCTGTTTCTGCGTGAAAATACTTTGCATTAGTTGTACCATCAGTCCATCTGGAACAATACTGCATAAAACCTAAGTGGTATTGATATTGATATTCTCTGCCCTTTTGGTGTATATAATGGTGTATATAAGGTTTAAAGTGTACATTCCATGTTGACAATTTTGTGCTTGCTTTTTTTTTTTTTTCCCAGGGATGAGTAAATTAATTTGCATCTAAATTCATAGATTCATTCATAGATTCATTCATAGATATTAGGGGTTGGAAGGGACCTAGAAGATCATCTAGTCCAACCCCCCTGCC
>JAOEGS010019988.1:86382-153416 GCA_025447755.1 Corythornis vintsioides
GGATCACCTAGACCAAGTCACCCAGGAACAGATCCAGGCGGGTATTAAGTGTCTCCAGAGATGGAGACTCCACAACCTCCCTGGTCCTTTAAATGGAATATTTAATTTAATAAGTAATAAAAGTTGGCAGTTTCAATTAAATAAAGTTTTTCATGTTGAAGCTCTGAATTAGCTCTTCCAGGAAAAGTTTAAAATGTTACGTATTAATTGTATTCAAAAATTTCTTATTTAGTGTGCCTTACTTTAGCCTTTTTCTGTTGACTTAAGTAAATCATGATACATTGTTCATTCATTAGAAGCATCATTATTTGAGTTGATTTAGATTTGTTTAAAATTCTCCCCTTCTCTAGTTTTTATGGGATGCTCTCTCACTGCCTTGTTCTGGGTATTAAGCTTAACTAACTTCATTGGTCTAATGCACCTGGCGCTTTCCTCCTTTGTCATACAGCTCATATATTAAAGGCATTAAAGGTCATTCTTAAGGATCGAAACTATTACTTTAATTGGTTTTAGAAAATATAGCCTTTCTAATGGCAATAGCATTTATCAGCCTTTATTCAGGCATTTCTTTCACATCTTAGTTTTTCAGCACCATTAATCTCTTTTCACTTGGTTGCATTTTAGAATTCACCTTCTGCATGAAAATTCTTGGAATGATTGGCAGAAATAACTCTGGTTCCCTTCAAATAGAGACTTTTTGGCACATGTTCAAACAGACTATCAGAAACCTTACAAATAGCAATCCAGCAGCAATTCTATTAATTGTACTGGTACCTTCTCTCAGAATGGTGTAAGCGACATGCTCTTATTTCAAAAGACGAGGCCAAAAAGCCATTAATGAGCTAGACTACCTTGTGAAAATGGTGCTTTTACATTCTTATGATTTTCTTTTCTGTGGCTTGAGCTACCAGTCAAAGAGGTTGTAAAATATATTTTCTTACTGTAGTATTACAAATAAATAAATAAAAAAAAGCAATTGCAATTACTGCAGTTTCTAAGAAACTGGGGTGGGGGGGGTGGGGTGTGGATTTACCTACTCTGGTAGCTACAGCTTTGTATAAGTGATTATTTAAGCAAACACACATGTAATTAATTGGGGTTTTTTCTTTATTTTTGCTTACAATAAAATTATATCCATTATCAAAGGAAGGATTTAATTAATTTGGGCTCTTTTTTAGAAGAATACAGTTCTTTGGGGAAGAAAGTTTGCTGGAGGGGAAGATGCCTCTAGGGTTGTCACTGTTAAATAATCAACAGTTGTATAAATATTTTTAGCCTTTGTAAAGGGCAGAAAACACTAAATGTTATATGAAATTAAAGAAATAATAATCTTAACAGTTCACCTTCATAATCCAGTGTAGGAAAAAGTCACAGACTTCCTGACTGCTATGGCCTTCAAGATAAAATTTTTCTTTCTTATGAATGGAGCTCTCTAATGCTTGAATGCCAAAACTAGAAGTTATACAGTTGTTTCATGATAACTTTATTTACATTTCCCATGAGTTTCCTAATTTGTCCCTTCAGTCTTGTCTCATCTTACCTTCTTGATTTCTACTATTTTTCTTCATATATTCATCTTTCTTCATCTCATTCTTTCATATACTTTGTTTTCGTAAGTCTGTTGATTAATGATTGTGTATTATGCCAAGCACTCAACTATGTCTTTGTGAGCTATGTGATATTAAGCAGGATTAAAAGCTCCTGAGATTGCTTCTCACAGTAACACTCAAATTATATTAAAGGGGACGGATGGAAAAAAAAAAATAAAGGGGAGGTGGAAATGAGAGAAAGGGGAAAAAGAAGAAGGGAGTGGAAAGGAAATGAGTTCTGACAGAGCAGAACTTGACAGATGGACTTAACCGAGATAGATTGACAAATGACCTGATCACAGTGCAGACACTGCTTTATGTAAATGCAGAGCTTTATTTAAGAACTGGGAGCTCTGTGTACATATGTTTTCCAAGCTATGCTTCACATGTATACAATTTCACCATGTCTGTTGTCTTTTAAAAAAGCATGCTTATCTAAAAGTCCAAAGTACAGCCTTAAATAAATAGCTGTTGATCAGAAAGACTATAGCACTGAATGCAAAGATGCTTCAAGGAATCTTCTTTACAGTGAAAAGTCACTTTGGAAGGGTTTGGGGACATTTATGGAAGACAGTTCAAAGACTTACAGCAGAAAAACTCTGAAATGTCAGAGATAAGGGAGTTTTTTCTGGTTTTAACAGCTGCAAGTATGATATGGCTGTCTGTATTAGCCTGACAGAATTGAGAGCAAACTGTATCTTCACAGCTTGGAAGGAATGGGTCCAACTGCTGAGGGGAGGATGCAATAAGTTACAAGACATTAAACTGATGATTGTTTTCCGGTGTCTGCATTTGTTTCTGCTTTCCACTTGAAATTAAAACATTGGTCTTTTTTGGGACTTGTACCCAATGTTAGATCATAAATATAATTTACCTCTTAAACAGTTAAGCTGTCAGCCAGAAGTCTGTCACAGCCAGTGAAGTTCTGGAAAGGTTTTGCCAAGTTGCTTTCTATATTTGCATATCTATATGTAGTCACTGGTCTTGTTTCACTATCTGTTGTTAAGATTTTTTCAAGAATTGTCTATAACCATACCTATTTTTTTCAAAAATAGATATGTTAACCTTCCAATACTACTCTAAAGAGATTGCTTTCATTGGTCTTACTATAAAATGTTTGTTCCATGGCCATTTAATTATTCTTATGGCTTTTTTGAAACTTTTCCAATTTACCAAAATGTATTCTTATTTCATGATATAACAAATGTATCCAATACTGCCAGTGTATGCAGGGGTCAAGTGGAAATATGATGTCTTCTTATGGATAGAAAAATTAAAACAATTGCAACAGTGTTCAGTTGGTTATGAATACTGATATTAATACTTGGTTCATTAGGAAGCCAGAAAAATGTGCCAGTTTTAAAATTTTTAGAAATTGCTGGATTGAAATAAAGCACATTAAAATATACCTCATGGAGATGTTACTTTTTGCTAATGTCATGATTCAACTAATATTTTCTCAGCTTTTAATATCATGTTTCAAGCTTTTGATCGACTTCATGTAGCCACCATGTTTTTAAATTTTTTTTTTCATGTATGCTTCTATTCAACTGTACTTCATGTGTACATGAATGATTTTTAGATGCATTTAGTTATAATGTATTAGGTGTATACCTAATATGACATCTTTCATATGATGTATACATATAATCACACAATGATTACATGTGAATAATGAAGAACTAATTATCCATGAGACAATGCATTGAATAAGTATGAAACAAATTAAAATTTGGTAAAGGCAATTATTAAGGTATTAACTTCTTTAAGTTAATATATTTCATTTGCCAATGCAGTTTTCACTGAATTACATTTATCTTTGGGATTCCTACTGTAATATTTTTAAGTCAAAATGTAAAATATATTCAATTTGACTGCCTCAAAAATAGATGGTTTTGTTAATTTGATATCTAATCTTGTCTGCTTAATACACGAGAGAAATGATTTGTCATGCTCTTACTCAAATGTCTTCATAATCTGAAAATTACCGGTCTAATAAAGCATGTGGCATTATGCTTATTTTATTTTATTTTAGTATTTAGTTGTCAGACATTTTTGTAGGTATAATGCTTAATCTGTTCTTTATTAGTATGTGTTCTGTGCTTCCATTTTTTCACATTTTTGCCTTTCTTCACACCCTTATGTCATATCCTAAAAACTAATTTAATTCAGAGGACAAGAAGATATTTTCAAAAGTCAAGAGAATTTAGAGACACAACACAACAACTGGACAAGAAACATGTGAAACCAGTGCTGATTTCCAGAGACACTGGAAGTAGGTGCTGGGTAAAATGAGCACCATTCCACCTCTGGGGGTTTCTGCAAGTTTCTGGTGGGTATTGCAAATAGAAGAGGCACCATGAGGGACCTCTCTGACTTTGCCAAGGGAAAGAAAATAATTCAAGCATGGAATAAATGAATACTTTGTATGTCAGGAAGGGAAGCTGGAGAAGACCCATCTAGCTCTTCCAAAGAAACCCTCAGAGTTCTCTGACAGCTGTGCCACATTGCAAAGCTGATGTTATTCTTAGATTGTATTTTCACACCTCTTCACTACTGATAACTTTTCCTCCGCAATAATGTGAATGAAGTCACTGCAAAGGTAATAATGGATATTGACTTTTCATTATTTTGTATTTCATCACCAGTTGAATGCTTTCTTCATTATTTACATGTTGCAATGTACAGGGCCCAGTAAGCATCAACCAATTCTGAAAAATATTGCCAGTTAAAAAACTTCATTTAGCTACTTATGGGCAAATTTATGGTGCAAGTCCATGTATTGTTTTAACAGGTAATAAGGACTCCTGCCTTGCTGTCAGTCTCACACAATGGTAGGATTCTCAAGCTAGTGTTGCTCAATGAAAACAGGTTGACAAGCCACTGCATGTGATGAGCCAAAAGAATAGTAGGATTACAACTTTTTTTTTGTGAACTTAATACAATTACTCTGAACAACTCAGTAGCTTTTGTAGTGTAACAATTCTCATCAGAAATAGCCTAACTGGAGAAGCTTTAACTTGATTCTACGTGACTCAGGCTAATTGCACTGGAGCCCGACTCTGGCAGATGCCAAAGTATGAAGCAAATAATTCTTTAAGTGATGCATTTTGCCTACAACCCAAATCTGTGACAGTTATGGAGTGTAAAGCCTATCATCATTAATGGTGCTGTAGGGTTCAGAGCATGAGATGGCCCTTTTTGTGATGAAAAATTAAAACAAATGCAGATTTGGGACTTGCTTTTCAGTAAATGCAGGGAATTGTTTCATAGCTTTAGAATGACAATTCTTGTTACTTTTTTGATGTAATGCAGACTAAGGAGTCATCTGCCATTTACAGTCAGGCCCCTGAGGAAACACTTGATAGAACAATTAGACTGGATGTTAGCAGTTTGGCAAGCTTTAGGGCAACACTGACAGTGATTCTTTATATGCAAATATTTAGGAAACTGTCATCCAGATTTATTAATACACAGACTTAGAGCCTGAAATTCTAAAGTGCAAGTAACATAGTCCTTAAAATACATCTTTTTGTTTTGTTAGACATGGATGATATCACAGATTTCAACAGAATTCTTTTGCTGCTAAAGTTAGAAGTGACATTTAGTGGATATAAGGACTCTGGAGGTGCAGTTGTTCAGAAAGAAAAAAAGGTACTTTGTTTAATAGCCTCAAGGATTCCTGTAGCAAAGGGAGATCATTACTGTTCCCTTACTCTAAAAACAAAAAGAAACAAAACCAAAACCTGGCAGATGTTGCATATGATGAGAGATGTGTTGGCTGTGTATTGCAGTTATTCAGATTCAGGAGCTGCACTGAATCTCATCACTGAAATCTATTTTCTGTTTTCTGACAGCTGTTTTTGCCATTTACTTTAAAAGCAGATGGGGAAAAGGCAAAGAAGAGCTGTCAGTTTTATTACCATGTATAATCAGCATCTGTGCAATACATCAGACTCATTGCAGAGCTTACACTTTCTTCCTTGTAGTAAAAATTCTTTGGGGATCTCTTGACAAGCTTCTTGCAGACTTTTTGTAAATGTATAGATGCTAGAATTAAAAGTGTAGATTGATTAACTGCTAAAGCCACTATTGCATTGACCATATTGACTTAATTGAGATGTTATGTTTATGATTTTTTCATTTTACCATATATGGCTAACTTGATGCTTTATGTTCAAATTTGTGTCTTCTTAAGGTTTGGTTTTTTTTTAGTTTAGTTTATTTTAATGTTACAAAATACTTTTCCTTAGGTATATCTCTGACCCCTTTACATGCATTAAGGTGCAGCACATCACTGTGAAGTATTTTTTACCTTCCACTAGTGAGCAGGATTAGTACATTGTACCTTATCTGCATGATTTCAAATAAAAATTATTCTGTAGAGAAGAGGGTGTTCTTCATTCCCAGTCTGTCCTCATTCCTGGTGCACAAGTCTTTCACAGAAATGATTTTTTATAGTGGGAAAATGAGCTAGTTTGAAGATGTCAGTATAAATAAGCATGTTGTCTGTCTCTCTAAGTGCGGAAGTAGTAATCAGTAATGCAGACTTCTAGTAGAGAACAGCATTCTCCTGGAAAGTGTCAAGTGATTTACATGTCACAGGGTTCTCAGGGGACCATGCAAGATGAATCCATCTACTGGCTGGGGACCTACTTTGATTTGATTTGATTAGGTTGGAAGTCACAACTGCAGAAGCACCTTTGTTTCTTAGAATAGTATAGGTGATCGGACATTACGCTGTTTACAGTGATAAGCAGGGTGGAAAGATTTAGAAAAATAAAGTTCACGATAAATTTCCTTGATAGAAGATATTAGGGAATAGTCTTCAAAAAATTATTTTAACCAGTTTGGCAGTGTTAAAAAACAGTAAAACACTTAGGTATTGATGGGGCATCTTTGAAGTGAAGCACTAAAAGAAGCACGAGACTTAATATTGAGAGCATTAATTAGTCTTTGCGTGGTGATGGGCACCGTACTTCTTACACGTGAGGCATTGCAAGCTTTGATGAAGCATGTGCTTAACTGTCTTCCTCCATTATCTTATCTTATTAAATATGCTACTAAAATTGACTGTGGCTTTTGAAAAAGAAACCTCTAAGGCACTGTTTATGTTACATAGATAATAATATATTAAAAAGTGTTACTTCTGGGATGACTTTGAAAGGAGATGTGCACAAAATTGTATACAAATTCCATGGAAAAGTACTGTTATTAGCTTTTTGTTCTTTTGTAAAATGGTACTCCTGGACATGTCATTTGTGAGCACTTAATAGCTGATTTTTTTTCAGCAATAGATAACCGCAGCCCATCCTATTCTAGAATGAAAAAATGTTTCATTTAATAAGAGGAATTAATATAAAGGAGTTTTTAATTACTATGGGTTTTATGAGTAGTATGCAAATTTCCTTTAGATATTAGTCTATCTGTGCTTTGTGACTGGAATATATCTAATTAGATTTTCACTCTGAAAAATACAGCTGATTCTAGGAAGATACAGCAGAAGATTAGAGGATAACAAAGATGGAAAATGTGACTTTATTTTATAGACAAAGTGCAGTATAAAATGTTTTTATTCTCTATATAATCTTATTTTTCTTTTCTTATACTAATCTGGTTTTCTAAAACATGATGCGTTTTAGCACTTACGCTTTGGCATGAGTTAAGAAAAGACATACTTATATGATCCTACTATAACAAATCCTTTATCCAGAAGAGCTTGCAAATTTATCCCAATACTGCACAGGCTGTCTGTTAGACTATAAATTTCTCACTAAAAGGAAACATTAAGTAAAGTTGACATGGAGTTCATTTTACATATCCACCAGTGAATTGGTAGTTTGCTCTATTACAACAGCTAGAAATTTAGCTTTCAGAGATATACTATAGTAGGACTTCTTTAGGTTTTGGACCCATGTAAGTTGTAGACAAATCAGACATCAGTGAATTAAATATGCTATATAGTTTATAGAACTTATACATGTTTACATTTAAAGAGTAAATGGGAAAATATTTTGTCTTAATTTAATGCTAGACCTTGTCTTTCTCAAGCTACATGCCATATCATGTCTAGTTAAGAGCATTGTATGTTTAAATATAGTTGAATGTATAGTGGTTTTGTTTAGGGTAAACACACAGAAAAACTTTTTCACAGTGAGGGTGACAGAGCACTGGACCAGGCTTCCCAGGGAGGTTGTGGAGTCTCCTTCTCTGGACACATTCAAGATCCGCCTGGATTAATTCCAGGGTGACTTAGTCTAGGTGATCCTGCTCTGGCTTGGACTTGGATCTTCTAAGTCCCTTGCAGCCCCTAACATTCTGTGATTCTGTGATTAGAAATCTCAATGTCATGGGCTAATAAGCAGCATTTATAAATGAGGCTTGTGACAGGCTCATGTGGGAGCATTGCCACTGCAGTATCTGTCTTTCCCACATAATACAGAGGGATTTTTCCCCGGTGTCTTTCCTGCAATTCAAGTCCTTGTCTGTAATATGGTCTAGTCATTCCCAGTCCTTTTTACCTCCCTTCCCCTTTCCAGTCCTCTGCATATGCCCTATGTGTCTCCCTGTTCAAAATACTCTTTGGCTGATTTTCAAATCTACACATCTGATAAATGTCTGTTCAGGCTATCTCTGGTGGTTAGGCAGTTGCTTGTGCCAAATAGAGTGTGTAACAGGAATGGATGGATGGCTGCCATTCCCTTCATGGCTGAGTTCATTTGGTTTCTCAACTCCTTCCCATTGCTAAAATAAGGAAATTTTTAGAAATCTATTATCTGAAGGTTTTACCTTTCTTTGACCTAGCAGCTGAGTAAGGATAATAAGCATACATAATCTTTCTTTTCTGGGGACACCATGCTAAAAATATAGTGTAAGAACAGAAAATACTTGGGTTTGGTCTAACTTAGTGTTGACCTTTAACTTAAATAAGTTTTTATGTATTCAAATGTTTGCTTCCTGCATCTACTCAAGTGTACTAGAGAAGAGTGACCTTATTCCTTTATAGCCTAGTCAGTACTGCTGCCCTGATGCAAAATTCATAGGTCCAAAAGGCTCAGCCGAGGTGAAGAAAGTGTATGAAAGACTATCCTCTAGAGTTAGAATATGAAGACTATCCGGGAAAGGTTAACAGTCTTGTGCCATGGGATTTCCTACAGTGTTTAAAATTTACCTGGAAACTGTTGCAAGGTGGCAACATTTTCCTGGTTAAGGAATTTTAAAAAACATTAAGCCTGTCTAAAACAGCTCTGATGAAGCAAGATTCTCTGTGTGTCAGAAACTTTTGGGGGTTTTTTGAGGCTTTTATTTTTTTTTAGGCTTTTTTTTTTTTTTCCCTTGGCTTCTTTAAGAAAAAATCTGCTAAGGTAAAGCATGATCAGACTTAAGATATTTTTCAGTACTAAATTTATAAATATCTCCATCTGAACAAAACTTCACAAAGGCAGCAAAAAAACTTTCTTCAGTCCAGCTATACTGTGATCTCTGGAGAAAACTTTACAAAAAGAAACAATTGTAAGAATGGTTTTTTGGAAAGGCCTACTCAAAGTGAATATATGACCTCATTACTTGTGCTGCACGCACAGACTCATCTCATTATTAGAGCAAAAGAGAAATAAGAGTTAAGGACAAGGGTAAAAGGAAGAAAATAGACTAATATTCCTGCATCTGAATTTAAAATGCTTTTTGACCTTAAAATTCTGAGTCAATGTCCATGTAATTTAAAATAATGCATTAAATTCTACAGAATTTTTATTCCTTCTATGAAATAGATTTTTGACACTGTTTGAGTTTGTAGATTATAGTAAGAGTTGATACTTGTGAATTAAAGAGGGAAATAGAAAGCATATTAAAGCATAGGATGTATTTTGAATACATACATACTTTTCCTATTTTGCTTTTTAGTATAGTTTCATTTCTTTTGTCTACATAATGGAAATTTTTGTACTGCAATACTCATGAAACACTGCAGTATGTGGAGAAGTAGCTTCTATTTTAAATGTATTTATTACTGAATCAGTTTTGACTTGTTGGCAAGTGGGCCACAGATATCTATCAGCATAGATTTCTCATATGTAAAACTCTGGAAGTTCAAATAATTCTTGTAAAACTGTTTCCATCAGCAAATTCACACTTTGCACTATGGCAAGTTTCAGTCATGGTCACTAAACATTCAAAGCGCATGTGGCCAATAACATAAGCTACAACTGTAGTTTAAAATACTTGTTGAAAGGAGTATGGCTGTGCAGTCCTGGTATTCTATCTTAAAGAAAATGTATTATGTACTTTATTTAAAGAAATCATAGAATCATACAATGTCTTAGGCTGGAAGGGACCTCCAGAGGTCATTCATTCTAACCTCCCTATACATCTAGGGATGACATTACCTAGGTCAGGTTGCTGAGAGCTTCATCAAGCCTGATCTTGAATGACCCCAGAGAATGGCCTCCACCACCTCCCTGGGCAGTCCATTCCAGTGATCCACCACACTCACATTAAATAACTTCTTCTAATATCCAACCAAAATCTGTCCTTTCCTAGCATTAAACCCTTGACCTGTCATTACAAACCCTTTTGAAAAGACCTTCCTCTGCGTTCCTGTAGCCCCCCTTCAGGTACTGGAAGGTCAAAGTAAGGTCTCCCTGGAGCCTTCACTTCTCCAGTCTAAACAGCCCCAACCCTTTCAGCCTGTCTTTATATGAAAGATGCTCCATTCACTTGATCATTTTGTGGGCCCTCCTCTGAACATGCTTCAATATGTCCACATCCTTCTTCTTCTGGGAGCTCCAAAACTGGACATAATACTCTAGGTGAGATCTCACCAAGGCAGAGTTGAGGGGCAGAATCACCTCTCTTGATCTGCTGGTCACAGTTCTTATGATGCAGCCCAGGATATGATTGGCTGTGATTGCACATTGGTGGCTCATGTCCGGCTTTCCATCCACCAGCATCCCCAAGTCCCTTTCCATGGGACTGCTTTCCAGTATATCCTCTCCCAGCCTATACTGATAGTCTCTTTGGATGGCATCCTGTCCTTCTGGTACATAACTTCACCCCTCATCGTGGTATCGTCAGCAAACCTGCTGAGGGTGCCCTCAGTGCCACTGTCAATATAATTTATGAATATATTGAACAACACTGGTCCTAGCACAGACCCCTGAGGGACACCACTCATCACTTTCCTCCGTTTAGACATTGATCCAAGAAATCATTTGTAAATGGTTAAAAACATGACATTTACCTTACTGAAGGTAGAAATGTATGTTATTTGTTCTGTAGGAACATTCCTCTCCCCTTTTCTATGGTTTACCTATTTCATTGATTAACTCTCAGAAGTCATCAGACATTTCAGAATAAAAATACTATAGAAATTTCTGTGTATGAATAATACATTGGGAGTCAATTAACATTAATTTATATTTTTTAATGACAGTTCTAAATTTTACAAAATTATGTGTAATCTAAAAAGTTTTGTGTAGACATAAAATGAAGATTGGAATTTAATTTACATCATTACACAATATAGATTAAAAGACTTAGTTTTACAGACAAAATCTGGGGGGTTTTGTAATGAAAACTGAAATGAAACTACCTTGTTTCTTAATATAGAAATTATACTGAAAAAGGAAAAACATCTGGCTTTGTTAAAGCCTATCCTTTCTAGATTGTTATGGCTTTATGTTGCTGTTTGGCTTGAGCTTTGTATTTTTATGTTGTTCTTATTCTTTTTCAGACGGCTAGAACAAAACTCAATCAAGGTCATACCTCCTGGAGCTTTCTCACCATATAAAAAGCTTCGAAGAATGTACGTGTCCAATAATTAAGTTGGTTTTTTTTTTTTTTTATTTTCAGATATATGTGTACACATATATCTGTAAATAAAAAGAGGAGGTCATACCGAGGAATATCGGTCAATGTGTGAGCATTTAAGAAAGTTTGAATGTTGGAAGCTTAAATGATATTGTAGCCTGATTATTAAGACCATGTGGCATCTTTGTGACATTAATAATAATTGTTTTTTACCAAGTGTTTAAATTATTTAATATTAATCTTTATAGAAGCAATATGTTACTATAGTGAAAGTTATATATATATATAAAAAATTAATAAGCATAAGCCGCAGTTATTTTGGAGTATATTTGAGGATGTATAGGCCAGTGGCTATAGCAAAGAGAGAATTCTTTAGAAAAGCTTCTTAAGCTATTAGGAAAAGTAAATCTTTTTGTCTTCCACACACAACACTCCACCTCAAGCATTTGAAAAGTCTTGTTTTTAACTATGCATTTTGTTTCAGTGTACTGGCAATTTTAATCATTCTATATTAAAACTCTTTGGCAGTGTCTCACAGAAATATTTCAGTTTATCTTTCCCTTCCATGCCTATTTCTTTACATATTATTTTAATGTTTGCCATTTCTAAAATAGCTTGAATTAATTGAAACAAATTTCATTTATTTCAGTGACCTGAGCAATAACCAGATCTCTGAAGCAGCTCCAGATGCTTTCCAGGGCTTACGTTCACTCAACTCACTGTGGGTATCTGACCTATAAAAATAGAAGCAACTTCTCATATTCTTATATTTAAATTATTTTGGATTTTTTACTTCCTGCAGAATTTTCATATAAATCTAATCAATTCTGAAAGCTGTAAAAATAATTTCAGAATGTTACAGTGATAACTGAATATTTTCTCACATCTGGACATTAAAAATGTTTCTTATTTTATAAATACATTCATGGCAAAGAGTTGAACAATATAACAAGGGGTTATTTAGCCTGGAGAAAAGGAAGCTGAGGGTGGAGACATTATCTCTCTCTACAGCTACCTGAAAGGAAGCTTGTAGCAAGGTGGGCGTCAATCTCTTCACCCAAGTAACAAGTAATAAGACAAGAAGAAAGAGAAATCACATAATATATGTATTTCATAATGGCATTTTTCTTTGTCTTATTATTTCCTGGTACAGCGTCCTCTATGGCAATAAAATTACAGAACTTCCAAAAGGCCTGTTTGAAGGACTCTTTTCTCTGCAATTGCTGTGAGTATTTTTTAAATATTTTATTTTATTTTGGAATAACTCAGAAGGGTAAACATGATGAGAAATTTATGCCTGTAGAAGAACTGAGAGTAAATCCCATATATAAGATGAGAGTATCATGAAAACGAATTAATGCCAAAGCCGAAGGAGTGAAGACTATTGAAGGCCAGCTTGCCATTTATACACAAATTTGATCATACTTCAGTTAATGTCTCTGCCTAACATGATTAAAATCAAACTATTTTCTTGTGTGGAATTTTTAAGTGTAAAATATGTAAGATATGAAACTGTCTTGCCCTGTTAAAAGGAAATTGTATATATACATTAGGGGAACTATAGAAAAAGTATTTGTGTGTTTTATACAGAAAAAATATGTAGTGGAAGTGCTATGTAATTGTGTTTCTGCTTGTATCCATGAAATAACAGATTTGCAGTAGAGTTTCATTGATGATTTCTAATGTTTTCTGACAGTCTACTCTGTACAATTCTTTGACTGTCAACTCCAGCTGCTATTTCATTTAACACTTTGGAAAATTCAATGTGTAATCTTATAAATCATTTCTATTTACATTTATTACTGGAAATAAAAGTACCATGGTGATATGTTTATAAAATATTGTCAATATTTAGCAGATGAGGCTATGCACTAGTTCTACTGTGTAAAAGAAATTTATTAAACAGATATAAAACAACAGTGGTATTTTGAGGTAAAATTGTTCCAGAATAAATTACTTCTCGATTTAAAGCTTCTTCTTAAAGAAATTAAAACTTCTTCCCACTTGATTATAAGTATTTAATGTCTAGACTTCATACTGTAATGATTGGCAAAATCTCTACTATTAACACTCATTGAAGATGGCAAACCAGTGAGTAAATACAAAGAAAATGCAAGTTCTAGCACCACCTAGAGGTTTATGTTTTGATCTATTATAGTCACAAACTACTAGTAGTTGGGGGTATACATTTCTGTTTTACTTTAAAGAGATTTTAGTTATTAAAAACATATTTCAGATTTTGTGAAAGTTAAAATAAATAAATCTCTGAACTTCTGTTTATTCTGTATTAAAAAGATGTCCTTCGGTTGATATACTTTGCATTGAAAATACATTTCAATCTAAGTAAATTTCTACTTTTGTGGTGAAACTTTTTATCGGATCATTGGTTTTCAAATGCACCCTTCCACTCCATTCCTGGTTGGAAAGGAGAAATGATAGAAAAATAAATTAAAAAAAAAAAATTGGTTATAAAAATCCATCTAGGTTTTTTTTCCCTTCTCTTCAAAAGCATTAAGGAATTGGTTTAGATTGGCTTGTTTGCTTTTAACTAGAAGTCTGGGAGGTACAGGGAAGAAAAGGTTCCCTTTGAAGATGGAGAGGAAAAAAGGATCCAAGACAGATTTGGATATATTCCATGCCACCAGTTTTTACTACAACTCTGTTAATGCGGCAGCATGCTGATTAGTAACATATAATTAAAAGTGCCACTGCACATCTCTTCCAGCTAATGAACACAGTGTTCAGTTCCTTTTTTGTTTGTTTATTTATTTGTCAAAATGAGCTAGTTTTCCTTGCAGATACTTGATTTTTTTTAAGCTTGTTTCTTTGCATAAATGCCACACACACGTTCTACCAACACATACAAGAAATGTGATTTTTACTGAATAAACCCACACTTTTCAACATGCAAATATTTAGGGATGAATTGAAAACACCTAAGATATTTTAATACACTGAAATGCTTTATGTCATTTGCCTTATTAGTTAACACATCTCTTGTTCTGGATACAAATATACACAAGGATATACCTGTGAAAAACACTGCTGCAGTGACATTGAGTGAATTATTTCAATTTTATAATTGTTTTCCATTAAACAGATTACTGAATGCCAACAAGATCAATTGCCTGCGAGTTGATGCTTTTCAAGATCTGCACAACTTGAATCTTCTTTCTTTGTATGACAACAAGCTTCAGACCATTGCAAAAGGCACCTTCTCACCCCTGCGTGCAGTTCAGACCCTGTATGTATGCTCTTGTTCATGTTTAGCATGGCTTCATATTCTACAACATTCTAAAAATACCAGGAACTGCTGAGACCAGAAGGAAACAATGTGCAAAATTATCTTTTGTTGTGTTTTGTTCATGAAAGGCATTTGGCTCAGAACCCATTTATCTGTGACTGCCATCTGAAGTGGCTGGCGGATTATCTTCATACAAACCCCATTGAGACCAGTGGTGCCCGTTGCACCAGCCCCCGCCGTCTGGCAAACAAAAGGATCGGCCAGATCAAAAGCAAGAAATTCCGCTGCTCAGGTAATTTTCTTAGTTCAGCTGCTATTTTTCTTTTATTGGCAAAACCAGTGGTTATAGAAGTTCTAATGAAGGCAGCTGGCTCTCTACAGAATTATTAAACATTCCAGAATCTTTTTTAGTTCTTTGACTGAAGGGGGGAGAATCGTGGAAGTCATAGACTGTTGGATCACGGAACATTGCTATAGTTAACACATTTGGCACTATTTCTGAGTAGCACTAAATCTAACAAAAGAAATGCAATATATAATTCTTCAGAATGAAATGCTAAAGTTATTCACTGCAAGTATCACCAACATAAATCATTTTGTAAATTTCCACAAGGCCCTGGAGTATGTAAAAGATCTAAAAATTTCTATCTAAATATGGAAACATGACATATTCATTTTATACAGGGAGCTTACCTCATACTGAAATTTACTGTTTTCTTTTTTCTAATCTTATTCCATTTCCTACTTACATTTCTCTAAATCCTAACTTTTGTCATATGGTATCCATCTGTTCCAGGTGCATTTCACATTGTACAATTTATGCAGTCTCAAGTGCAAATACCAGATGAGAACTGTTTGTTATCCATGTTCCGGATACATTTATGACTATTCACACTTTGTTGTTTATCAGCTCTTGTTGTGAATACACATTTTTTCACTTAATTATCTGTAGTTAACTATAGTCCATACTTAATCTAATAAAACTCATTCTTTGCTTGCTGACATTCAGGTGCATCTTCTATTTTTTTTTTTTTCTCTTTATTTAGCTAAAGAACAGTATTTCATTCCAGGTAGGTTTGGCTCTGCAGTAAGATTGACTAACTGCAGATACTCTCCTTTTTCCCTAAAAAAAAAAAGCTTGTTATAGCTTTTAGGAAATTGATGCATGTGTATTAACATTAGTCAATACCTGTAGCTAGATATAATTTTCCTTTGTAGATTACTAGCTCCATTTTCTGAATATAAGAGCTTAGCATGCAGCTCCAGTTACTTTTTTTTTCCATCTCACAAATTTGCACACAACCTACCAAAATTATATCTCTTACCTAAATTATTTAGAAGGTTGCACCTGCTAGTTCATATTTCAATTGACACCTTTACTTACCTTTTACCTTGCCTTTCTGCCACTACTGTTTTTAAAATGTAGCTCCTGAGCTGCTTTTAAACACAGGAAACCATACTACCATCAAAGAGCTAGTACAACTAAAATAATAAACATTTTACAAATGAATGTTCTCATGCCTTGCTTTCATGCTCTACACTGGCTGCAGCTACTGCTTGCTCACCTTCCTTGTGTTTATGAAATCACAGTGGAATGCTTGGGAAAGAAAGCTGGTAGTCTTCAATAAAGGCATTCTGTGGGCGCATACATACAATGAATAAGAAATGTTTTTCATTAAAGAAAATATGGTCTTAGAGTCGGGGTGAAACAGCAATTTACACACTGCTTTAAGCAACAATAAGTATGATATCTTCACAAAAGATTTAGTTATGTTGGCCCTAGCTCTTTGAAATATGTTTGTTTCTTTATTTTACCTTGCTTGTCAGGTATGTGCACTGATTTCTTAATAGAATAAAAAAGACAATTATGTACTTGCATTATGTTCCTAACGGATTGTAAATGATTGGCAAAATAAACAAGGGAATAATTAATTTACTGATGTATTACAGTATGCAATTTGCAAGCAGGGTTTTCTAATGTAGTTTAATATCCAGAAAAATATCTACATTACCTGATTATGACACCAGTGCACTTGTTCTTTCAAGTACTACAGGTATATTGTCATTCTGCAGTGGTATTTGTCTTTTAAGCTGCTATGTTTAACAGCTCTTCTCCTAATGCTGTGTAATATATCACTTAAATTTGCAGCAGTCGTGAAGTTCTTCATGCCCTCATACTAATACATTGGTTTGAATATGAAGAAAATACAAAATGAAATGCAAAATAAGGCAGCAATTTGACAGCATTGTCAGCCACAAAAATGTATTTTAAAGCAACATAAAACAGAGGGGGATTCCATTTCTCAAACCTGTAATTCCACTCAATTCCTTAATGAGTAGAACAGATGTATTCCTGCCACAGAGTGACTTCTACTCAACCTTGCCGGCACAACTTTTGTCTCTGAGTTAGAAGTGTTTTCTTGCTAGCAAATGTCTTCACAGCCTGTTTTTAATATGGCCACACATGCAGTTTACGTTTGTTTACATACCCTTTTAAAAACCTTATTCCTGAAAATTAAATAAATAAATAAATAGATTATTCAAAGTGCTAAAGACTTGTTTTTTGAATAACAGCTTCTGTGCTCTCTCTATCAGCTTATTAGGGAGATAGTACATAAAATTATTTTAGTTGTTTAAGACCTTGTACCAGAATATTTTAGTTGTTTAAACTACTCACAGTGATTGACTGGATGCAAGAGGAATAGAAAAGTATTAATAGCCTTGCTTATTTGTTATGTACAAGTTCTAAAACTTCTTCCTTATACTTCACTGAATACTGTAAAAATGTTAGCATTTCTTTAGAAATTTACTTCTTTCATATATTTGGGGTTTTATATATTTGTTTTTATTGGGAGATCTTGCTCTGCAGATGCTAGCAAATCTTAGTAGAATTTCATTGTAGTCATTTAGAAGATTAAGGGTTATAAGAATACTAAATCATTAATTTGAAAAAATATCATTTGTCTTCTAGCTCATAGAAATATTCCATGTAGTTCTTTTATATTTGTTACTTAGACATTTCCAAATGCTAGATAACATAATATGTGATGACTGTTGTGGTGGTTTATTTTCCTCCCCTGAGGAAGCTTTTTTCTCCTATGTTTCTTTTGTTTGTTAAGGTTTTAAGTGGCATGGCATATATATATGTTCAAAGGAGAAGCTTTTAAAGAATACATTCAAAATAGTGAAGAACAAAGCATGGGAGGCATTATCATCCTATGTAAAATTTGTAATTAACCCCAATATTTTCTTAATTTTTTAATGCCACTTAAAATGAGTTTTTCTTTCTCTCTGCTAAAGATGGTACCCCTTAGCAACATCTTTAATCAAACTAAAGTTGAGTAGAGAACGTGAGAGCTTAGTTCATGGTTGTGTCTTAATCAGGATTACTCTGTCTTTCTTTCCTTCTTGGCTATCTTTACTTTTGCAGGAGTTCACCATTTTGGCTGTAAGTAGAGTTCAGTGTCTGAGCTAAATCACAATGTACCTCCCAGCCCTGATGCACCTTCTACTAGTCTCAGTCTTTTCACCTTTGTCCAAGAAGAACCCACAGGTCCTTTCAGCTTCTCTTTGTTTTCTTTGTCATCTACCCTAAGTTCCTTACTGGATGTTTTTTCCTGATATGTTTAGGATGTTTTCTTTGACTGACTCTGGGAAATGGTGGAGGAAGCTTTCAATGTGATTCTTTTTTTTATTTATTTATTTTTCCTTCTTTTTATTTAATCTGTGACAGTAATACTATTACTGTGGCACTGGACATTCAGTAGTAAGAATGCCATGTCATGTAAGCAAGTATTAAACTTCAAATGCTCCTGTAACTTATACCTACTCCTTCCTCTTTTCCCTTGCTCTTATCCTTGGCCTAATGGATGCAGTTTTGATAATGTAGCGAGATTTTCTGTTGTGCTTGATCTAACCATGTGGTTGTGAGGTATGAGTAAAACATGGTTCTGTCAAGCACCATGGAACGTCACGCAGCTTTCTACAGCATGGCAAGCTGCTGAGGCTTAAGTCAGGATCACACATTCTTTAAATTAAAGCTGAAAACAGGGCTTTCAATCTTGTGTGTTTGAGATAATGTGGAGTATCAGGACAAAAAAAAAAATCACAGAGGTTAATGAAGTCCCGTCAACAATACAAATTTGTAACAAGAGAAAAAGTGGCATTCAGGAACTATTTATTCTCGACACAGAGAAAGAAAATAAATTCTAAAAGAATCAGTGGCATTTGTATGATTTGCTATAAACAAGGCTAGATTGGCTGACAACGTAATCAGCAGAAAGTACAGCTGTGAAAAGCTCATGTTAATGTTATCCTGTTATGTGAAGTTGGTCACAGTTTCTTTTTCCAGCATATCTTAAGCCCCTATATTTAACCCTCTCTTGAAGCCCTTGTGTCTGTTCAGTATCACAAAGTTTATCATACATTTCCCAAGTTGCCCACCTGTTATCTGCATTGCAGACATCTTTTCAACCTTCTCAGAAGAAGGAAATCTATACTTTATTCACTGAGTATCTGTATTTTGACTTGACTCTTCCACAGGCACTGAAGATTACAGGTCCAAATTAAGTGGAGACTGCTTTGCAGATTTGGCTTGCCCTGAGAAGTGTCGCTGTGAAGGGACCACGGTGGACTGCTCCAATCAGAAACTCAACAAAATTCCTGATCACATCCCCCAGTACACAGCAGAATTGTAAGTTGAATCTATAACAAATAAAGCATTATTTGCTTATGAAAAAAAAAAAAAAATTTTGCATTAAAAGCCACCGCTTTACTTTTCTGAACAACAAAAAATTAACTTCTGTGGTGAATTTCAAAGGACTAGATATTAGCAAAAAATAATTATGAATCATTTCAGTACTACATAGTCTTAAAAGCTTCTGATAAATTACTAAAGTATCTGTTCCTATGTTTCTAGTTCTGCTATGCATGTGCAACACACTTGGATTTTTTTTTTTTAAAGGTAGTAGGGTTTATTTTGCTTATCATTTTAGTTACAAGAGTAGGTAGGACATCCAGTAACCAAAAGTCTGTCTTTAAAAGTGCTACCTAGGTATTTAATAAAACTGAGCTGATTCATCTTATGTAAAGCAGACATTATGGCTGTCAGGCAGGAGGCCAGAGGAAGATAAAGCAGACAAACAAGACAGAGCTAGGTTAAGTAGATGTGATGATAATATAATGAACAGAAATGAGCAGAAGAGAAGTCACAGATTATTACTTGCTTAATAATTGCCATATGGGAATGATTTGTAGCCATTACAACTGAAGTGGTCTTCAAGGAGGGTTTGAAAGATAAAATTAAGACAGCTTTACAAGATTTTCCCATGCACAAAGTCTAGTATGAAAGGGAATGCAGAGATGCTTGAAGGATCAGCAGAAAGGCAGGAGATGAAAGTGGCCATCATTGGCAGAGTGAAGGCAGGAAGAAATAGCTGGTTCTCCTAGGAGATTCAGTTTAAAGAACAAGGCAGAATGTTGAAGGACAAAAGAGAGGGACTTTGATTTGATGTAGTAAAGCGGGAACAGAGATGTGGAGACAGGAGTACTGTGATCAAGTTGTGACCCCCTGGGGTGATATGAGCAACAGTATGGCACATCTCTCAAAAGATAATCAGTTTGCAGCTGGCATCAAAGAAGCAGTAAAGCAGTAAAGGTATGAAATAATGAGACCGTAGTCAAGATTTTGAATAACTGGACAGGAAAGGGATTTGAAACTGAAATATTATGTAAATAGAGATGGAGATTTTTTGTCTGTCTCTGATCTGGCAGAAAGAATTGAACTTAGGGATGTTCTAATTACAAATTTAAGTGGTAATTCCAATTGTGCCCAGAATGATAGCAAGTTCAATTGAAAAAGTGGCATATGTGGGGAAGACAAAGCTCAGCTTTTGTCCCTGTTCACACTGTTGATTTACTGTTCATACAGTATTACAGAGAGAAAAAAAAAAACAAACCACAATCCTGGGTAGATTTCAGTGGAGAAATACATTTAATGTTATGCTCTAGTGTTTTGAAAAGAAATTACTTGAAGAAGAAAAACTGATGGAATGGGTAAAAGGTCAAAGTGTAGGAAAAAATCATAAAGTAATGGTTGTAAAAATCATAGTTACTGAACCAAGAGATAGGAAACAGAATTGTTAAAGTGACAAGCATGCATTGTCTTAATTCTTACTAAGATTCATGTTTAATTCCACTTCTCTGAAGAAATAATAATTTTAATTTAGTATTTTAATTATTGGTTTTATTATTCATTTATTTACATGTGGAATATAAGCTACTGTTTCTGTAATTATGATTCAAACACATTAAATTCAGAAGAAACAATTAAATCAGCAAGCCTCATCTGCTGTGTGTCCTAAACTCTGAAATTGCAGTCAATAAAAAAAATTGTATTTGACTAAAACATAATTTGTTTGGTTACAGCACTTCTTTCAGAAAACATCCAGTCTTGCTTGAAGGTATCAGTGGATTAAAAATCCACCAATTCCTTGAGAGTGCCACAAAAGTTCATAATATCCCTTCTGTTAAAATCTTTTAAAATTGGAACATTTACTTCCAGATGGAATCTGCCTCTCTTCAGTTTCCATCATTACTTTTTTTTTCCTGTTAAAAAACCTTTTTCTATGCAGTACTTTATCCAAGTAAGATGGTCTTAAATTGTAACAAAGTCACTATTCAACCTTCTTGATAAGCTGTACAGATTGTTCTTCAAGTCTTTTGATGTAATGAAAATTTCAACAACCTTGCAAGTATGCTAGAGAGGTTAAAGAAATGATTTCTACGTTTTATTACATCCTCTAAAAATCCAATTGCTCTAGCTAAATACACTCTTCTGGTATTTGCTTCAATGACACAAAAGTTACATCTCTTTTGCTTGTTTCCTCCTGTTATTCCTGGTCTTTGATGCACTTCCTTTGTTGTTCCTCTTGGGACTTCCCAGTCTAATTCTACAACCACTCTGTGATTTCCAGTTCACAATGTTTAATGGCATATACTAGAAGAGAAGATAGTTAGCCTTTCTTTTTTGCTATCCACCAAATTTCAGATAAAGATTCTTGTTAGATTCAAAGGACATTGATGCTTTCATAATGCTGATGAAGAAGACTATTTTCTGCAGGGTGTTGTTTGGCGCTGAGACTCAGCTTGGAAACAAGGATCAAAAGTGAGGAAAAGCATATTGGTTGTGTAGATTGCAACAATGATATGACATAAATAAACCCCCCTATTTATTTAGAGTAGCTGCTTTTAAAATAAAATCCAATAATAATACAGATCAGGACCGATACTTGTAAAAAGTGAAAAGAAATATAAATGATCCAAGTGCTGTTCTAACAGTTTCTGTTTTGCTGCCTGCTCACAGTCTTCCAGAAAACCAGGGAAAGATCTAATCTGCCACTGAAGCATTTGAGATAAATTACAAGCTTGTAAATGCACACCAGAATTAAAATATTTTTCAGGTAGCATTTTAATATATAGGAAAATTCAGGAAACATTTGATAAATCATTCAAACCAGAGTCCTGGCATGGTTTAGACCCAGCTTGCAGCTGAGCACCATGCAATGCTCGCTCACTGCCCATCCCCACACACACACCAGCCTCTGAATGGAAAGGAGAAGAGAGAAAATTAGCCCCCCAGGCTGAGGTAAGATTTGAATAATAACCCATCAACTTCTTCAGTTGCCTATGCTGGCTGTGGCCCCCTTCAAGCTTCTGGTGAAAATGAACCCTATTTTATCTGAACTCAGGACAAGTCCCTAAGGTAGCTAAATAAAAACAACTTCTGTCTTAGATGTTCGATTTTTGCAATGATTTTACGTTGTAATGATATAATATCAGATCCTAGCAAGATAGATTTTGAAAGCACGAATATCACTGCAGTACATAACCTTCCAGGAAGGTTCAGGTATTGTACCAAAACATGTAAATATCTTCCCCATTGTGCTAATAAAACAGGAAAAAGCATCAAATAAAACACAGAAACAGAATATGTAGACATTATCCTCAAGTGCTTCTTTGCATACTTTTTTGTTTTGAGAATGACATTTCAGTACTTTTCATTGAATAAACGAGATACAAGTTTATTATTATTCACAATCATTCTCATGATCAAGTAATGGAGAGGTAGCAACTATCATTATTATGAGCATTGGGTGCAAAAAGTAATGATATTGAGATTTAGAAGGAAGATTTATTTTTTCACATTTCCACATTTATTCATTTTACAGTCATCTGTAATAATTCTGATTCCTCTGTGGGTAGTGTTACTTAGCATGATAACAGAATTAAAACCTTTTGCACAAGTATTTGAAACTTTCTGATATAAAGCCAGCAATCTCCAGCCATAGAAATGCCATGTGAACCATGTGGTATTTCCTCTGACCACAAACCCAATACTTGTTACTCTTGTTGTCCCATTATTTGTGGATATAACCTCAGTGATGATACATGATTTGTGATATCATTATATACACAAAGTTAGAGAGAAGATATGATTTCCGGTTTTAACCAAGCACAGTACAGTGATTCAGCCCATGTTTCTTCTCCATCACAGAAAAGTACAGAGAAACTTTTCAAAACACTGAGAGTCTTCAAAACACTTGGAATATTATTAAAGTCATTCTCTAAAGTTCATCATAGACTAAGACTAATTTAGATACAATAAAAAACTGAAGTATAGGTATGGCATTCGGTAAAACTAATTACTGGCATAAATACATGATTGTTGAATAACCAGCAGATAATTCAGGATAAAAGGCTATAGTGGTGTTATCATACGTATTAAAAATTAATGAGTGCCATTCAGCACTGCTTCATATTTCATTTTGGGATATGTGTATAGAAGTGTAGTGTGTAAGTTACGTGAAATAATTGTACGTACATAACAATAGTAAAATATTGGGTGGAATACTTATTTTCACAAATAAGTCATTCTATTAAGTGATGCAGCACTTTAAATATATCTGAAAATGTCAGCATTTATAGAATGTTTTGTGCTTCTATTGACAGACAGGGGAAAAAAGGCTATTTACAATGATGAAGTAATTTTATTAATTGACACTATGTAAAAATGAATTTTATGTGGTCTCACTAAAAATCACATTAGTCGTTCAGTTGATTTTCAGAAGTAATAATAACTTGTGAAATTCATGTTCCTTGTGCTTCGTGTGGAATTCAAATCTTCCATTTATATCCAGAAACCTCTTCCTGTCTTCTCTGAAGTTGGTTCTCTGCTGAAAATATTGTACAGCTGTACCTTCAGATTTACAACCTCAATTTCTATTCTGGCTATCATTGAGAATGAACAGGAAGGGAGGATAAATGGACAGCTTTATTTTATTTTCTAGGGTTTTTTTTTAATCTTATCTTTCAATAAGGCAATTCTGAAAAGTATTCTGGGTTTGCAATTATGCTAAAATTTATTTCATTATGATCTTGCCAATAATCTTTTCTTTAAGATGGCTAAATAAATGCTGGTCAGACTCCTTTAATAATATTACTCCATTAAAACCTATAAAGAATCTAAGATTCATAATTTCTGCTTTCTTTTCAAGAGAAGAAATAGGCAATATTGGATCAGTGCAGATATTTTTTTAAATATAGATGCTTCCCTAACATAGCAGCTGCTAAAGGTATGTTGTGCTGGAACACATGGGCAGGAAAGATCAATATCCAGCTAGTATTTGTTGTTCATTGTATACTTTTTTGTAGTGTTACAAAGCAGCATTTAATGTTTCCTTACACAATATGTGTGTGTTAGCTGTAGTGCTCTGAAGGTAAACCGTGGTCAGAAGAGTCTTTTAAAATTATTGGGAAGATCTGTGAAGTGTGTTTCAGTTCCTATTCAAAAGAAGCATTGAGCATAAAGTAATTATTTCATTCTTGTAAATAGTGTTCTGTGAGCACCTCCAGATGTCTGGCAGACCCCACCTGATGTCTTTTAAAGAACAGTAAATGAATCTTTAGTGGTTTATATGTACTTCTTAAAGATTTCTAATTATGTTGCCATGGAATCTTTCTGTAGTTACATTTTTAGTTTACTTCTCTTTCAAAAAAAAAAAAAAAAAAGAAAAAGAAAAAGATAAATCTTAGTATATTTCACTGCAGTTACAGTTGTATAATATTTGATCTGGATTTGATTCTGCATGGTTTATGTATACCTAAGTTTAACTAATGAGAATGTTCATCACAGGAATTATCAGAATTGGAAATGTCAGTATATATACAATTGTTCTTCAACTACCAATTAAACACCAGCTATACTATTAAACCAGTCTGAAGAGTTAATGTGAAACATTCTGTACCAATGCCTGCATACTTTTTCCTGAAATTTATGTTATTTCTTGTAGGCGACTAAATAACAATGAATTTTCAGTCCTGGAAGCTACTGGAATCTTTAAGAAACTTCCTCAGCTGCGTAAAATGTAAGTGCAACTTCAGTGACCTTATCTATTCAGTTAGCGCATTAGCTTCTTTCTGTCTTTCTCTACCATTCTTAGTTGTTATCTATAAAACATACAGTATATGCTAATAAAAAGTCAAGAATGGGTTTAAATTAATCACTGAGGTAGATCAAAGTTGTCAGCTCTTCTCCATGGGAGTAGGAACTGTCAGCAACTTCTCAAGGCGTATAGCTCTGGCACCTTCACTTCAGTGTCCACCCAGTTGGTCTGTTATGCAGCCACAGCAGGCAGCTCACAGTATAAGCTGCTTAAAAAAGGTTGCAATATTCTTTTGTAACTTCCTATGCTACTCCCTAACCAGGCAGTTTTGCCTCTTTCAGCACATTCAAGACATGCCTTCAATTCTGTGCTTCATTAAACTGTCATTAGATGAGAGAAATATCAAAATCAAATAACTGAGGAAAAAATGGTTTGTTAGCTCATCCATGTAAGTCCATGTTCAAGAGGAGTTTATAATCTTACCAGTTGCAGTGGTTACTAAAAATAAATCTATGAAAAGCTTTTCTCTCACTTATGTAAAACGCATTTGAGGGTAGATCATTTAGTTAGACTTAGTGACTCTGTGCTCAATCTTTCAGGATTAAATCCAGTTGCAAATAGTAACTGAAAAAAAACTGCACATTAAATTAGATAAGATTAATGAAAATGATGCACTGTTTGCAGTCACCGAGTTGCTACTGTTTACATATTTGTAAAAGCTCACTCTATACTGGTAGTGACCAAAATCTCAAGAGGAGTGGTAGTATTACTAAAACTATTGTCAGCCATATCCAGATCTTTTCTGGCAGCTGTCACAATCACAATTAGTTAAGTACTTCCTATTTTTTTTTTCAGTAAATAGTCAAAAATTAAACATAAATAAATAAATAAAAGTTTTTGCTTTTGACCTATCATTTCAGTACACTTTGCCACTTTGTATTGGCTGAGATACTTAAAGACTGTAGAAATAATCTAGTGCTATACAGTAGATGCTCAGTTTTCTTCAACATATGCACACACATGTATCTGTTCATAGTTAAGAAAAACTGGGGAAAGGGGATATGCTGTCATTAGTTACATATTTTCAGGCTATAAAGGTAGCTTTGTTAAACATTTAATCTCATTTAAAGCTACTTTGCTGCTTTTTAGTTGAGCAGGTACAACAAAATAAAAAAAGACTCTTAATCAGTCTCAGTGTAGCTGTCTACTGGAACTCTGAAGAGATTTGAAATCTAAATAATTGAGGAGTGACAAAATTGAGAAAGTGTTAATGAAAAGCGAACATTTTCAATAATAGTTCTCTGTAACTTCCTAATATAGTTATCAATTGCTACAACGTTCCTCAATTCAGAGAATAATACAGTGACTGGTTAAAGCAGTGAGGTAGTGACTCTACAGAGACCAATATGAGTGAATTCTGTATTTTTGTGGAGTTTATGTCTTCTGGATATTCAAATAGATGCAAGAGCCTTTCTGCACAGATGGCATTGAAAAATTGGGGCCTAAATGTTTAATTGATTTGATGGTTCATCTGTACTACAGCACATGTATGCACTGCATGATTGGATCATTAATCCTTAAAATATTCCTGTGAAGTGCATGATGTAGTATCCATGTTAGACCAGGAACAAATAAGATTTTTGGACGCTAAGGGTTTGACACATAAAATCCAGCAGAGATAAAAAATAAAGAGTTTCTTGCTTCCAGTCATGTACAGTACCTTACAGCAGAGAGACTGAAGATCTTCACTGTGAAACTAAATGAAAAGCCATGATTATGGACATTGTCTATTTAGATTTCAGTAAACCCTTTACCACCATTTCCCACAGGTTTCCTCTGGAGAAACTGTCTGGTCATTTAGCCAGGAGAAAAGGAGAGTGAGGGAAGACCTTATCACTCTGTAACTACCTGAAAGGAGGTTGTAGTATAGGGGGGTTTGATCTGATCTACTAAGTAAAAAGCAATAAATAAGAAATGGCTTCAAGCTGGACCAGGGGAAGTATAGGTTGAATATTAGGAAAAATATCTTCCACTGAAAGGGTTATTAAACACTAGAACAGGATGCTCAAGGAAGTGTTGGAGTCACCATCCCTGGTGGTATTGAAAAGACTGTGGTTCTAGACTTGGCAGTGTGAGGTTAATGGTTGAACTCAATGATCTTAAAGGTCTTTTCCAACCTAAATGAGCCTGTGAATGTATACTTCATGACAGGCAAGGAGTACATTGAAGATGAGTAGGCAACACTCAAGATTTAGCCACAACTCCTTGTTTTTTGTTTCTTCGGTAATTATGCCACTTCGTTCTGACAAGTATACAAATTCTTGTTCTAACAAATAGTGTCTTTTTTGATTTGAACAATTAAAATGCTGTTCTAAAAGGTGAATCAAATGTTTGATTTTCCTTCCAGTGCCAGTACTTCCATTAAATGAAAAGTTTTTAGATTCACTTCATTTTACATTGTTTCAGAGCACTTGTAAGACCTTTTAAGAATAACTAGTGTATTATAACATCATTTCCAAGTATATAAGTACTTCTGTAATATGTGTAAATAATTATATGAAACAAAACAAAGGGTGAAGAATAAAATGAAAAATCTTAGGAAAATGTTGAATATGTGTGTTTTTGTATTTGTGTTACCCGTTTGGGATGTAATTTCCGTATTTCAACTAAAAACCATAAACACTAAATATTTCGCAGTATTTTAGGTATTTTCCCCTCTTTTTTTCTGCTTTGCATGCAAATTACAAAATGATCTATCTTGCTTATAAACCCTCCTTTATAACTAGTGCCATAAATTATTAACATGTCATGTGCTTTTTACATTCACGTTTTATTTGTATATATTTCTGTTTATACTGTTTTATTTGTTTCTAGCATAGTTGGATTGGTTAGTTGATTTGGTACTCGTACAATATAATTTTGTTATTAATTATATATTAATATTTCTGAAAGGACTGAAGACATGGAAAAAATATACAGTCATTGACAATATGCAAGACTAGGAAAGTATGTTCTTGTGTAGAGGCAGCATGGTGTGACATTATTTTGTCATCTTGCAAAGATTGCAAAAAAAAATCAAAGCAGGGTATTGAATTTTCCTTTTATTGTCTTGAAGTTGAGCAATATGTTAATTGCTTTGACACCATAACTCAGTATCTTGGAATCTATGCAGCAGTCTGCAGCATTTAACAGTTAATTTAGGGTATTTAACAATGAAACCATGTTTTTCTCTGTTTTTGTTAATGTGTAATAGAAACCTGAGCAATAACAAGATTACAGATATTGAAGAAGGAGCATTTGATGGAGCCTCTGGTGTGAATGAGCTATTACTCACTAGCAACCGCCTGGAAAGTGTTCGACATAAAATGTTTAAAGGACTAGAAAGTCTCAAGACACTGTAAGTCTAAATGTTTGGATATTTTTATTATTCTTTTCTGCCAGGTGCTTCTTAAAGTAATATTCTATCTGTCTTAAAAAAAAAAAATTTGGAGAATTACCTATAGATTATTCAGACATTATTTAGTTTTGTTGTAAAAAGTTATCACGTGTTATATGAATTCATAAATTACTAATTATGGATAGAATGTAGCTGGACATTTTCACTGTAGTTACAGAAATTGAGTCCTCTGAAATGATGAGGCAGTTGAGAATGGGTAAACATCCAACTGCAGAAAAAGAAATGGAAATAATAATCTGCTTCAAAGTAACAGAATTTTGCATTGGAATTATGCATTTTACATAATGGAGTCTGATTCAATTCAGATCAACCATTACTTGGAATTTTGCTAGAGGAAAAAATTATTCTGGTGGATATTGAAATGTGGGAAATTATTCTCTCCTAAGTAATTTCAATATCATTTCAACAGTGAAGAGAGGAGTAAAAGCATTATATCTTGAATCCATTTCATTCTCTCCACGAACACAGTTAAACACTTTTCACTAAAAAAAAAAAAAAGTTTATACAGTCCTCATCTTCTTTGCCTTCTTCAGAGAGCCTGTCCTTCTGATCAACAAAGCAGGGCCAAGATTAAATGGTCTTTTGGGCTTCAACTGGCCGTATGATTAGTTATTTTTAATAAATCAGACCTATAATTTCTAACTTTGCTTTTAAAGCTGCTAAGATTGTTAGAACAAGCTATTCTGACACAAGAGCATGTGGAAAATATATTTATTGACAGGCAAATAGGGAATGGCAAACCTCAAAGTTCCCCACCCCCCCCTTTTTTTTTTTTTCTAGAAATATGAGACATTTTATAATAGATTTTGGTATTCTGAAATTTTTTACCAAATCTTAGAATCAAACTGAGGAGGGGTCAGAGTCTGATTTCATGTAATTGAAATGCTTGAGAATGTAATAGAAGTGGTTTCTAGAATTTTTAAGAAAATTTAAGTCAAAGGGGCCTCAGGGCCAAGTCATCTATACAACATTTTGCTCCATGTACAGATATCTTCAGGAGTTGTTAGACTTGGAAACAAAAAGACGAGGCTGCTCTGTATTTCTCAGTTGGTGAATTTCAACCTATTTATTTATTGTCAGTTAACAAACTTAGAATTACTGATTGTGGTACTGAAAGAGGGAAAAATAACCAACAAAAATGCTTAGGGAAAACACCTCTTGTCTCTGTGAAACCTACTTATGCACCTTTCTGTTTTCCAGTCTCTCCACAAGCCCTGTACTCAGTCCCTTAGGTGAGATAACTAGAGGCATGGGGGTCACTGCACTTGTGGTTCCTTCTACTGATAGCAGTCCTTTTGGCATCCAACCTCTCAGCCCCTGCTTGGGACGCCACTTCAGCAGCGTCCCCTGCATGCTCAGCTAAGAAATGCTGATCCTTCTTTTCTCAGGATGCTGAGGAGCAACCGTGTGAGCTGTGTGAGCAATGACAGCTTCACAGGTCTGAGCTCAGTCCGCCTGCTCTCGCTGTACGATAACCAGATCACCACCGTGGCACCCGGCTCCTTCGATACACTGCATTCACTCTCTACTTTGTAAGTCACGTTCATGTTTTGCCTTATCCAGCTAAAACCTCTAATGATTTGGAGATATTTCTGTTGATGGTTTATAATATCATTGCATGAGATAAAGTTAAGGGAAAAAAAGACTTAAAGGAGGACTTTTAAGGAAGTATATGTTCTGGATCGTTTTGGACGAATCAACGGTATGCTTTCACTGTGCCCTTTGATACAACATTAGTTTAGTTTCTAGAAAATCCTGAGAAGGCAGGAAAAGCATCTGCTTGGCCCCCTCGCAGAAGCCCACTGATCTGAGCCAGTGTAGAAAGCCCATATTTTGGGCAGCCATCACATAATAAACACTGGCAACATCACCATGTTGTTTGTCCTTTTGCCCTGTGCTGTCCAATTATTGTCTTAAATTTCCTTGGGCTACTGAGGATCTTAATTCATACATGTTTTCTAATGAAGCTTCAGTCTTATGTTCTAAAGAAAAAAAAAAAGTAATAACCTATTAAAATGCAGTGTAATTCAAAGAAAGTGAAAACAGTGAGTGAAGCTGCCACTCACTTTACTGAGGAAATGCTTTTTGTAGCTAGCATTATTCAGGAAAGTACTTAATCCTCTTTTTACTTAAGAAGTGACACTTTGCACCAAGTGACTAATTTGTGCATATTAAGGATGACATGTTTATAAATAATGGAATTGTCGATACGTTTATGCTGAAGTAAGGAAATGCCAAAAGTACTGAGACTTCTAGAAGTAAATTCATTTTTATAACTGGCATGTAATCAACTTAGCTGTCACTTCAGATAGGAAACTTATTCTCTGGAGCAAATAAAAGATGGAAATCTTGAGATGACAAATTAATGGAATAGCTGTTGTCAGGTTAAAGCTAATAATGTAATCAGCCATCATCTCTGTATGAAATTATTGCATTATCAGTACAGTGTGGTTTGACAAAAAGTCAGGTCTTTGGCAGTTTTAAATTATTTCTAAATGAGTTATATCAAGATTCACCACACAGAACCTAAATTACAGCCCTTGCCTATGGTTTGTACATAGAACTGTTTAAAGAACAGTATTTAAGCTTAACTTTATGAAAATAGAAATAAAATACAATGAAAAAATGGTGTAATCTGAAGTAAACTTTCCTGCGGTTCTCAGAAACCTCTTGGCCAATCCCTTCAACTGCAACTGCCATCTTGCATGGCTTGGAGACTGGCTAAGGAAGAAACGCATCGTGACAGGGAACCCTCGCTGCCAAAAACCCTACTTCCTCAAGGAGATTCCCATCCAGGATGTGGCAATTCAGGATTTTACATGTGATGATGGTAAGAAAATTAATACATGCACATTTTATAATTTCAGCTTTCCTATGTATACCCGCATGATTTCATAGATCCCAAAATACTGTTAACTTCATCTGTGCTTCGTACTTAGTTCCTACATCAGTTTAAAAATCTTCCACCCATTATTAGTTTGTCAGTTTTCAAGGCTGTAGCTTTTCTTTAAGGAGACATTATTATTAATATTTTTTTTAATTGTAAAATCAGTATCTATTTTGTTTTGTTATCTTTCATTTTAAGTTTTGCTCTTTCTTTAATGTTTTGGAGTGTTTTTGTCTATTAAAAACATTTACCTAGTTCAACAGCATTGTGCTAAATGAAATGTCACCTGAAATGTTAATTAATGGAGCTATGATTTACAAAGACAACATTTTCCCTACCTAGTCATATTACAATGTAGAAATACCATGTTTTGTTTTAGGAATTCCAGGTGGGACATAATTACAAATACTGAAGTGACATTTGTATAGCAAGCTTAGCATGTTTGTTTTTATTAACAGGAAATGATGACAATAGCTGTTCTCCACTGTCCCGCTGTCCTGCTGAATGTACTTGTCTAGACACTGTAGTTCGCTGCAGCAATAAAGGGCTAAAAGCTTTGCCTAAAGGCATCCCAAAAGATGTAACTGAACTGTAAGTTATAAACTTTTTTTCCCTTTTATGAAAATAAATGTCAGGTTAACAAGTGATCTCAGATTCAAGAATGAGCAAAGAAAATTAAGAAATGGATTCATTAGATCAGTTGAACTTTATTAATATACTGTCATAAAGACTTGCATTGTATCTTGAGAAATTTGGGGTTAAGTTTGAATTAGCAATGCTAAATCCCAAAACACTCTGAGAACTACCTATTACTGAAAAACTTTTAAAATATATGTTTATAAAATTTTAATCACTCTCAGAATGTATATCCCCAGCACTGAACCATCATATAACTGAATGTGGATATCATGTTACAATGGTTAAAATTATGGGCAACAGTGAATGTGATTAATTTATAGTCACTGTTCAAGAAATTCAAGAAATAAATTAATAATTTATTAATGTGCTTTCATATTTTTATACTAAATATAAGTAAGTGATATTTCAAAAGAGTATTTTTAATGGAAAGTCTTCATTTTCATATAGGCAGTCATACAATTGGTTATTTTAGTAATCTCTTGATACGTTTTTATATGAGAAAAATGGTTAAGACTGCATTATTTGAAAATATATTATTTGAATATGCAGGTGGACAATAACGGATATAAAGAGAGCTTGCTACATCACGTATTGTTTTAAAGTAACTGAGTAACCTACTCATAGGAATAGTTGAGACAATTTTTATGCATTATGAAGGGGAAAATATAAACATAAAAATTGGTTTGTTCATTTGAGTCTTGAACATATAGGTCACAATATTGAGAGAAACAGAAATTGATAAAAAAAAGTTGACTTTATATTACATATGGGAAGCATTTAATATGAAAAAAACTTATGCTTCATAATGACTGATAAGACAACATCATGATTGTGTAATTTAAATCACTAAAACAGTTTTATTTCACCATTTGGTATTATATAGAAAGTTCTGAAATGTCCAACACTAGTTTGGTGCTTAATAGCATCCAAAAGTCTTTAGTTATTAATGAAGAGGAATTATTAAGAACTCAAATTAGCACACAGCCTGTAACTTCATTAGGTTTTGGTGCTGAATTTTTTTATCTAGGAGAAGATGACTTAATTAAATATAGCCTGGCCAGATGAATACAGTTTGACAAAGAGTATCAATGCAATGTAAAATTAAGTAGCTAAAGAGAGATACTTTTGGAATTGCAAGTGGAACCCTGACTGTGACTGAAAACTCATTTGTGTACAATTTTACATGCTTTAATTAGTTTCTAAGCATGCAGTTTGGCATTTTTTCAAAAGGATAATGGAAGTAGTTCCTGTTAGCGGTTGCATACTGATTGATTCTTCATGTTCGTGGGCATGCATAACCCTCCTAAGGTGTCCTGTTCAAGTGTTTTATAAAATAGCTTAATAGTTGCTTCATTTGAACAAGGAGGACTTTTTATCAGCCAAGTGGATACTTGTAGTACTTCAGTAATAATGAAGCTAAAGCAATATATCCTCTTGATAAAATAATTTTCTTAGAATGCTTACTCCTTCAAAAAGTTTAAATGTTGGTTTCTTTTTTAAGTATATGAGCCCATGCACCACTATATATTTAATGCAATTAATATAGGGTAATCATAAAACTTGTTGAGACATATTTTGGATTTGGCAGGCAGCCATAAGGAAGGCAAGGGGGAATGGGTGCGGGGAATAAACAAAATAAAAAACCCCAAACAATAAAAAAAAACCCCAAACAAACAAAACATAGTTTTATTACATGTAGATAGCTATTTCATTGTGTTTTCACACCATTCATTTAGTTGACAGAAGCTTCCAGAGATGCAACACACCTAAAGACATTAATCTTAAAAATAAGCTAAAAATGTCTCTATCAGAGGATCCTTTTAATTAATATTTTCTCTGAGTATTTGGATGGCTAAAATATCTCTTTGTATAGGTATAATGAGGGGGTAGTTTATTACCTGGGTCCCAAGAGACAGTAGTAATTCCACTGCCAGCAAGTCTTTTGCCCCAGTTGAGAGACTAGAGACCTTTAATCTTCCTTCATTGTCTGCTCCATTTCAGAGAATTAGGTAAATTTAGCACTTCTTACCATCGTTAAACTATCTGCCCTGGTTACATGAAGAGCCCCTCCACTTGCACTTTGATATGACTGGCTGCACAGTGGAAGCTTTTTAGGCAAGGCTTGTTATTCTTCTTTGCCTTAACTCAGGTGCCAATGCAGTTTGTCTCTGTACCTGTTAGCTCTCAGGATGAACAAGTCTGTTAGAATTAGGAGCATGGAAGAAGAGCAAGTAATATAATACAGGAGCTGTAAACCTACAGAGGGGAGAAAACCCAACTCACTTTTCTAGTGAAGTATAACTAATTACTGTCTTTAGTATCTAACATACTCTAGGAACAGGCTTATAGTGTGTCATGCCTGAAATGTGAAATACCTAGGGAGAACTGGATGTGAGGGTGACCTGGCTGCGATATCTGTCACCCCACTGATCACCAGGGTTGGTTCGGCTGATCTGGCAGGATAGACAGGTGTCCCTTTCCTCCGTCATGGCTTCATGTGTGTCCCTCCTGAAGCTGTGTGCTGGGTGGAAGAGGACAACCTTCCCTAATAGAGGTGTACCAGTCAAGGGTATAAAGTAACTGCACTCCCCTGATAGAACCTCCAAACAAGCTTAGAGTTCATTTTGTAGGAGAACATAGGGTAGTCAAACTTCCAAGAATGCAGGCACATCTCAGTGAAGCACTGCATGGGGCAGTCGAAATTATATATTTATATTTTACCCCATAGGCTGGGGACTGACCTGTTGGAGAGCAGTGTAGCGGAAAGGGATCTGGGGGTCCTAGTGTACAACAGGATGACCATGAGCCAGCAATGTGCTCTTGTGTTCAAGAAGGTCAGTGGCACCCTGGGGTGTATTAGAGGGGTGTGGTTAGTGGGTTGAGAGAGGTTCTCCTGCCCCTCTACTCTGCCCTGGTGAAGCCACATCTGGAATATTGTATCCAGTTCTGGGCCCCTCAGTTCAAGGACACAAAACTGCTTGAAAGAGTCCAGCAGAGAGTCACAAAGATGATTGAGTGGAACATCTGCCTTATGAGGAAAGCCCAAAGGAGCTGGATCTCTTTAGATGGAAGGAGACTGCAGGGTGACCTCATTAATGTTTATAAATATGTAAAAGGTGAGTGTGAGGAGGTTGGAGCCAGGCTCTTCAGTGACTTCTAATGATAGGACAAGGACCAAGAGGTGCAAGCTGGAACATAGTAGGTTCCATATAAAGATGAGAAACTTTTTCACAGTGAGGGTAGCAGAACACTGGAACAGGCTGCCCAGGGAGGTTGTGAAGTCTCCTTCTCTGGAGGCATTCAAAACCCACCTGGATGTGTTCCTGTATGATCTGGTCTAAGTAATCCTGCTCTGGTAGGGGGGTTGAACTAGATGATCTTTTGAGGTCCCTTCCAACCCCAAATATTCTGTGATTCTGTGAAATTAGGGAAAGTGATCTAAACTGCAGGTATGACATATGAAGGAGCTGGGAACAGACCTTGCTGTTTCTACTGTAAAAGACTGCTACTGCAATGTCAGGGTCTGTTTCTGTTTATCGTAGTTCAAAATCCACGCTTAATGTGACTTGCAGAACTCAGATTTACTATTCAGCTGTAGGTGTGCATGAAATGGAAATTATATATACAGAGTTTTTAATTAAATAATAGAAAGTACTATGTAAGAGTTTGTTATTATTGTTACTTTTAATATCTGAGCTTTTGGATCTTAGGCTACAATTGTGTCTCTCAAAATCTGAATTTGTAAGCAAGGTTTCTTATAAAACAGAAGTAGCAGGTATTCATTTATGAATTTTACTGTTGGATACTAAGATTAGTGGATGAAGATGCTACTGTTTTAATGAAAACCATAATACTCTATGTTTTATTTTTCTGTATTAGTTATTTGGATGGAAATCAGTTTACCCTTGTTCCAAAAGAACTTTCCAATTACAAGCATTTAACACTCATGTAAGTAGTTTTGGAGCAATATTCTTTACTGGAATACCTGGGTTTAGTTATAAGAAAAAGAAACTAAAATGTATATTTTAGCAAATAGAATATATTTTATAAACACATCCTACACATTATATATTCGGTCATGTTTCATGAAGTATTTCATTCCAGTGATTACATCACAAAGTCAATAAGCAAAAATTATAGTTAACCTGAAAATAGATGTAAGATCTTACAAAGTTAGGGAACTTAGGGTGTTAGGGAAATACAGCATTTTGTTAACACAGCTCCATAATGGCGCTAAAATTATTTCATTTGCAAGAAACATTGTGTGATATGCTTCACTCTGTGGTATGTTTTACATAGAAATAGCCCATACAGCTGCTGTAGCACTCAAATATAACCCCTTCTGTTTCTCCCACAATATATGGTTTAATGACCCAAGAAGAAAGCTTGTCTAGAACACCTTACTCTTAATGCTACTGCTGATTCACTCTGTGATTTGAGGGAAATCACTCGGTGCTCTGAAATTTATTACCTCTACTTCAGGAATGATTTGAATATGATTTCTGTACCTTGTAAGCGTGCATTGAGAGAAACAGGAATACTGTGGCTCTAAATGGCTGTAATTCCATAGCCTTTCTTAGGACTATAAAAATTTATGCCAGCTGAGGTTGAACTGTGTGACATTCTGAAAGCATTTTATGGTTTCATTATAATTAGAATAAAAATGTGGAGGGGAGTAATAAAATCCCTTAAATCCTTCTTTGACCAGGTTTGGAGCTTTGCAGCAAAATTGGGAAATGGTTTGGCATTCAAAAACAAGAACTTGATACCCTGAATTTACCTCATGCAAGACAAAAGTGGTCACATTCACAAATATAGAAAAAATATGCTTCCAAATTTTTTTGTATTTTGAAAATAAATTCAGGGAAAATACCTTGCAATATTCTTAAGTATATATTGCGTAGAACCTATAGGAAAGCTTTGTGGATTGTTTAGGGAAGTTATGCATGATCTAACTTGCAGCACACAGAAAATATGAACTATGGAACAAAGAAGCAAGTGTATAAATTAGTCTGTGTATGGTAACAGTATCAGTGGATATATATCAGAGATGAGGTTAATTAGAGTCACAGTGACAAGGCTTTAATCACAGAGATTGGGAACTTGAGGTCTGTTTTTGACAAACACAGCCACCTCCTAATCAGAAAATACACACAAACTATTTAGCAGACAAATAAATAAATTGAAGCAATACAATAAATTACAGATAAACAGCAAATAAAATGCAAATAAGATCAGTATTAACAGTCTCTATTTATAAGACCTGTTGGGCAGAGTATTTAATCACTTCTGAATGTATTCTTATACTTCTGTTACTAAGTTGAGAATGTTCCTCCGCTGTGTTTTCAAAACCAAAACATTTTACATAGTTCTGTGGCCAAGGAAGGAGTTAAGTCTCCTGAGTTCAGATTAACAAGGAAAGTTCTTTATTTCTAACTTTTTCTTTCTCTTTTAAATAGATTGTTCTATTATACTCACCTAATGTATTTAGCATTATGAGTCAGTTGTCCTACATGCTTTCATGAAATTTCAAGTGGAGAAATATGTATATTGCATAGCTATTCAGCAGTACTCTTTAGTTAAAATATCAAGGTCCCTGTGGAACCAAATGCTGTATTTCACCACAAAATAAATAAACAATAGTGAAATAGTCAACATAAAATGAAAACTAAAGCACAATATGAGAATAAAGAACAAGCAGTATTCAATACAACTTCTTCAAAGCTGCTTTGAAGCTACCAGCATACCACTCCAGTTTCCATCATACTTATGCTTAAGGTTTTATTCATTAGAATATTGAACAGCAAGAAGGATGTTAAAGCTTTCTTTATAATTCTTAGATAGTGTTCTTTATAATAATAGCTCCAGGCTTTGATGTCTTCAGCATATAAGTGTTGAATATTAGTTGATATTTGCTCAGGTGTCACTAAGGACATGACTAGAATGCTTTTCACTTTAAAACATCACTTTCATTTCTATACTTGGGTTCATGTAGGATTGCATTAACTCAGTAGCATGATGGACATTGCTGTTGTATAAGAATGCATTGTGCTGCTTTTTCGTCCGTGTTGAAATGAAAATGCTTTTCATTGATCAAGCTAAATGCTTGCTGGGCTTGTATATGGCATGTGAAAATAAAAAATATGTGCTGCTTTAAATATTGATACCAGTGATGATAATACTTCTACTAATAATGTGTTTGTCAGTTTAACTTACAGTGTTTCAGGACTGGGGCAGTCATTTTAAGGTCTGAATTTCTGAATTTATTTTTTATAGAGATTTAAGTAACAACAGAATCAGCACTCTTTCTAATCAGAGCTTCAGCAACATGACTCAGCTGCTCACCTTGTAAGTTTAAACATGTAACAGTGACTCTTTGGAAGCATTATTGTGGTTTGGTTTGTTGTTTGGTTTTTTTTTTTGTGTCAGAAAGAAAGGGCATATAGTTGGTATTAAAGCTTGCTTGTTGTGGAGGCTCTAAAATAACTTGCTTCCTAACTAGCTATGTGTGCAAAAGATGATTTTGCTCATGTTCTACATTGCTTATTGGATACCTGATATATTTCCTATATTTTCAGAATTCTTAGTTACAACCGCCTGAGATGTATTCCTGCACGGACCTTTGATGGGTTGAAATCACTTAGGTTGTTGTAAGTATTATTTTTTAATCATTACTATTTTCTATCAAGCATTTGGGAAGTGATAATTAGACATCATTAAAAATCTAAATGGCTTAATTCTGGGGGAAGTATACTCTGAAAATGTTGCACATTAAACTATGTGACCCTGGACTACATTTTATATAAACATACACTTTTTTACTTCTGTGCTTTGTAGTCTTGGCTGTATTTCTTTTTTGGCTTATTGTTTTCCTTTCCATAAGCATTAAAGTCTAACAAAAAAAGCCATATGGATAAATTCCTCAGTATATATGAGGGAAGTTGCTGTTGAATTAAAAATAATAACATTACTTTTTGGATCCAAGAAAATTTTCGATTTTACCACTACATAAAACATGGGTGAAAGGGCACAAAAGTAGACAAAGGAAAATAAGAGTCAGTCAAGTTTGAAGCTTCAACTTATCATTAAGAAAAAACTTGCAAAAATTATTTCTCAAAGGTGCCCAGAAGAACATGTAATTTTAACTCCATTTGGTTAGTATATAACCATTTACTTGCTTCATTGGATTAAATGGCACTATTAAAGTATACTCACATAACTTTATTTAATAAAAATAAATTCAAGAACCATAGTTCTTTATGTGTTAGATACACCTGTAACAGAACGAATTTATAGAAAAGGAGAGATTTTTGTGCAGGTTTGCTACAGGAGAGACAATACTAGTCCAGGTATTGAAGCTCAATGAGGCCTTTGCGTCTTTAAATTTATTGCCAAATTAGAGCAACAATCTTAATACTCGTGTTAATTAACAGTCAGGTCCTGTATTTTCCATGAAAGATTTTAAAAAGTATGAACATTACTAATGGGAATTTCAGGGAATTGCTGGAAAAGTCAGAAATAGTATCTCTCCTGTTGTCCCTAAGCCCAATCAGTACTTTGCAAAAGTATGCCTGCTTTCACCAACTTTTGTTCCTCCAGTTACAAACAAATAAACAACAACAACAAAAAAACCAGCTGGAAATACAGAGGAAGTGGAAAAAAATGTGGGAACCTGAAAGTGTTTATGGAAGACAAAATTTTCAGTGTTAATCTGCTGATTTTTATACGTATATATTATTTTATTTTCTTTTTAAGGTCTTTACATGGCAATGATATTTCTGTTGTTCCTGAAGGAGCTTTTAATGATCTTTCAGCATTATCACACCTGTGAGTATGGATATGGTAACTGTATTTCATGTTACTTTTAGCAAATGTCATATAGTTGAACAAAGGTCTGCTCTGGAACAAGGTCATGCATCAGTACAGGCTGGGGACTGGCTACCAGCTCAGCAGAAATATCCCATGCCTCCTGGTGTGTAGCAAATTGAACATGTCTGCCATGTGCCCTTATGGCACTGAAGGCTTAAAGATAGTCTGAGCTCAATTAGAAAGCAAGCAGCCAGGTGATTGAGGATAGTGATCACTCTCTTCTGCTTGGCTCTCTTAAGGCCACATCTGGAATATGTGTTCAGTTTCTCCAGTACAAAACAGATGTGTATGAACCAGAGCAAATCCAGGATAGATGCAGGCAAGGTGAGGTCACCGGGTTGTATGAGCTATGAGGAGAAGCAAAAAGATCCGGGACTATTAGCCTGGAGAAATAGATGCCAAGGAGGAACTCTTTTAACCTCTAAGGGGGATTACAGCAATGATGGGGACAGATTTTTCTCAGAGGTGCACAGTGGGGTGTGACAGGTAAGAATCACAAGCTGCCATGTGGGAAGTTTGGTTGAACATCATGAAAAATTCTTCACTGTGAGGGTGGTTCAGCTTTGAAACAGGTTGACCAAAGAAGCAAAAGAATCTCCATTTCTGGACTTTTTCAGTGCTCAGCTGTACACAGCCCTGAGCAGCCCTGCTCTGACTTCGCAGTGCTTTGTGCAGGAGTTGTGACTAGGTGACCTCCAAAGTATCCTAAATTATTCTGTGATTCTGTGTTGTGGTCTATAAAGTTGACATTATATACATGTCGTCTGATTTCAGAACATCATTTTCAGTGGAAACGTAGATTAGAATAAGTTACCTATCTGTAAACCTCATTGTGTTTTTGGTTAGTTACTAAATTTTTTCTTGCAATTGACGAGTAAGATGCCTAGTGTCTTTAGATATATCTGGGGTTTATGTTTCTGAACAGTTGCAGTTAAGAAATTACTGTTTCTAGTTCAGTAGATTAGATAGTTAAGAAATTACTGTTTCTAGTTCTGAAAAAAAAAGTACTGAAGTATCTGAAGAAGGGGGATATTCTAATACTGCCGTTTGACAGTTTGTACATGTCAAGCTTATCTGCTGAAAGCTCTATGATTATTGTATTTCTTAAAAGGAAAAAAAAAAGAGTCTTTACATAAATGAATTCTGAAAATCTCTAGCTAAATATTTTTTTTAATTAAAAATGGTCAGATTTATTTCAAGAAATATGTTGCTTTCATAATGAGGCAATTCTTAGGTAACTTCCACAAAGCTAGGATAATATAGTTTTATTTACATATGAAGCAGAGACCTCTTGCAGAAGTCTGCACATGGTTGTGAATTCAATGGAATTGCCCCAGAGAGGAAATAATTAAATCAGATTTGGAATCTTAGAACCACATGGTTCATACCAGCCTGGGAGCCATAAACTGGAAAGGAAAAAATACCAGGGTGGAACTCTGGGGTTGTCCCAGCTACTTCAGAAGAAATACTTTATAAGTAAATTTCCAAGTATCATTTTTATTCTTCTGGAGCAGCTGATCTTGGCCATTACCTAACATTGGTGAAACAGAGCTAGTTAATAGCAGCTTTCCAAAGCTCACATACAATGCAGCAAAGAATAGTTTTCTGGACTGTTTGCTACTAAAATTATCACTTCTTGATTTATAACCCAAATCCTGATACTTAATCTGTCAGTTTGGTGGAGGGAAGGCAGGGTTGTTGTTGGAAGGTTTTTCATCCAACCTATTTTCTGGCTTCTCTTTTGAAAAGGAATCATTTAAAACTTTACTGCCTTTTTGTTTCTTTGTTTTCCATAGGGCTATTGGAGCAAATCCTCTTTATTGTGATTGTAACATGCAGTGGCTCTCTGACTGGGTAAAATCAGAATACAAAGAACCTGGTATTGCACGTTGTGCTGGTCCTGGAGAAATGGCAGATAAACTCCTTCTCACAACTCCTTCTAAAAAATTTACTTGCCAAGGTACTGTTGTTGATTTTTCTTTGTGAAATGTCAATTTTAATTTTTTTTACAAAGATTTGAACTGTGAAATAAGATTCCTGTTTGCTCTAAATATATTTATTTTTACTGCATCTTCACTCAAACTTGTCATCATTCCTCTTCATAATTAGGGATGTGGCCACTTGTTCCATTCAGGAACTGTATTTTAAAGATTTCAATGCCTATTTCTTTTCAAATAAATGGAGAAAAAAGGGTTTTGGACTTGCATTACAGTCTTCCTCAGTACATGGTTGCACATACATACTTGATCCTGTCTCAAGCTTGAACTACAGTTTAAACATCTACACTTACTTTGCCAAAGAACATGGGTTCCCTTCACACAGTTTACAGTAAAAACTTAAAATGTTAAAAGCATAATCCTTGCAGTCTGATATTTCATAAGAAAGCATAAAAAATCCCAAAAACCCTACAAAAAAAAAAAAAAAGTGATGTTACTGTCTCCACAGAGGTCTTGTTCTAAAATATATGTGAAGATTTCTCAGGTTTTGGACCAAGAGTATTTTTCTCCATGTTGGTACTAATGGTAGTGGCAATTTATATCACAATTTATATTATTGTCTTCAATTCCTAGGTTCTTTTTCTGAACCTTGAAAACACAGAAAGCTTATGCTGTATCTTCATTTTTCATGGTCCTGTTCTAGAAACACTGAAACCCCCATTTAAAAACAAAACAAAACAAAACAAAACAAAAAAACCCAAGCAAACAAAAAAACCCCAACCAAACACAAAACAAACGAAAACCCAAAACAAAACCCCAACAGTTTTACTGTTTGCTTATGCTTGTAAACCATTATTAAGTTTGTAGTTCTTTCTGAGGCATCAGATATATATGGTCTTATGTCTTGTAGGAGTAACTTATTCTCACAATCTAGGGTAATCTTTAAGCTATTTTGATTTATTCATCTGTTAATATATTGTCAAGGGTGAGTTTAATCCCTTTGTAACTTCTTCCTTAGAAAAGCAATGGGACTTTGTCCAAATTTGTCTCATCCAAAGCTGATTTTAACTGCATGTTAAAACCTATTGAAGTCTTCTCTTCTTAGGCTGTCAAAACCCCTTTTATAAAAATCAAAAACCACTGGAACCCATTTTGTTGCTTGTGGTGCTAATGAATTTTCTCTCCCTCGAAGTCATTCTTCCAGTTTTTCAGCAGTACATCTCTGAGGTCATGCCAGTGTTCATTGCATATGACACTCATCTGTTGCAGTCTCTTAGTCTGATTTTAGATAGGACATTTACTGGCCAATCTGAGGGTTTTCTCTACAAGCATCCACTGAACATGATTTCAGATATGCTTTATTACACACTGTTGTAGGGATATAACTGAAAGACTATTTGCATGGACTTGAAGGACCTGTTCAATTATTTTCCAGCTCTGTCAGTTTAAAAAACCCTATCACCCCTGCCTACAGTCATTGTTATGTTTCTGTCAGACAATCCAGAAAGCATATCTTACTCCCTCTTGCCCATCAGAAAATATCCTTTATATTATTATGCAGGGTAAGAACTGTATTTGTTTCACTTCCAAGAGTGGAGATCTGTTATTATGGATACCTTTGAGCGAAAATAATTTTCCTGCCACTGCCTTATGAAGATGCTCATAATTACAGATTGCAAATCAGCAGCTTTTCAATGACATGATGGCCCTGTAAGACATTATGTGTCTGTTACTCAAAGATAAGTAATTTTATCTTTTGCTTAAAAATGAACTGCTGAATAGAAATTAGGAAGATGCTATATTCATATTAGAACCAAAATGTTAGGCTGAGAGTGAGAGGACTGTTTTCAGAATATCTGTTGATGGTCTGCTATTGTGTATAGATTTACAGGAAAAGTGTAGTGTGTAACTCCTCATCAGTATCTATGGATTCAAATGGAAGTGAAATGGGTGCTTGAATTTTACTTACGTAATTAATATTTTCTAGTGAAAATGAGTGTTTTAAAATGAAGTCTCATCTCAGTTGTAAAACTCCATAAAATCACTGTATCTTGCTCTAATTCTATAATATTTGTTTTTACTCCAGGAATCATCCCTTAGTATTTTCTTCTTTCAGTTGTTTTTCTACATTTGTGGGTAGTTATTTTCTTCTTTTTTTTTCTTTTTTTTTTTTTCTTTTTTTTTTTTTTTTATGTGGCCTCTAACAGACTCTTAATCTTTTACCCCTTTACCATACATGCCCTGCTTCTAGAGATTCCAGGGCCTTGTGGTTTTCTAATACCAGGTAAGGTTATAAATAGATCTGAATGGGTGATGTCGTTAAGAACAGACCTTCTGACCTTCCTTTTGTGTACCTCATGTAAACTTCTTTCCTATGGCACGCATGTTTACTGTTTGTTTTCCCCTTTGATGAATTTACCATCTGACTCTTCATGAACTATCATTTAACATATTGTACAAACAGATCTGTTATTTTAAAAGTCTGGATCTGAAGTCTGAAAATTACCTAACTGAAATGGTTGTTTCCATTGCCTTGTGCTAAAATCAGACATTTCTTTAGCAGCTTTAGTGTAAGTGAATCAGTGTAGGTATGGATTTTTGAGGCCATATGCAAGAAAGAATGGGAGTCATAAAATGTCAGAGCTTAAAGTTTTTCTTAGTCAAAGGTTTCTCTTGAAAACTGATTTTGAGAGGATTTATGTCATGTTTTTCTTGAAAAATGTTAGATAGCTGCTTCTGTGTCTTTATGCCAATAAAAAAACAGGTTTTTCCTCTTTACAAAAAAATACTATTTATTTTTTCCTTTAAGGTTTTGTTTGGGTTTTTTTCAAATTAGGGCTTATTCAAGAATATTTATGTCTACAATATGAAAAGCTAAACAATATATTATGAACCCTATATTTTTCAAATATATTTTAAAAAAAACAAACAAACAAACAAAAAAAACCCCAACACATGTAAGCAGAAAGAGGAAAGGAATGATATAGTGCAAATGAAAATAGGTTCCAGAACTGCCTTTCCATTAGGCTTCAGTATCTGAAACATTTCAATTTTTATTTTTCTTAAAACTGAAGTATGGTAAATAAAAATACCATTTTTTATTGACTACTACATGTATAATAGCTTGAAATAAAATCAGGTATAGTGATTGTCTCAACTATCTTGTTGAGACATTCTTTTTCAATTTTCTGACTCTGTTTTGGAAGTGAAATTTACCGAATGCCTTTTAATTAATGCAAATAATTAGAATTTACTGAATAAGAAGTAGAAAAGAGGATGTGAAGTTCAGAAGAAAGGAAGCATAGACTTCCAGGCCACAGCACAATATTAATATTTTTTTAAGTAGCTTTATGCACTTTTTTTTTTCACAGAACCTCTTCGTATACCCTTAGCAATAATGAGCAATAGCCTAGAATACACAGGCAGGACGTTAATTCTGTGGTGTTCATTTCAACTCTTCCACTTCTGCTGTTTGCTAGTCTGATAGAAATTTTAATCAGGTATCGATTTCTCTTTCAAAATAAGGTAATGAAGACAAGAATAGTCAATGATCCATATAGATTGTGGCTTTGGCAATAAGCATTTTATTGCAGCTTACTGTGTTCATCCCTTTGAACTTGCTTACAATCTGTGACACAGAAGGATACCAGCAACAGAAGATGTAAAAAACCCCTAACAAGCAAACTAAAAAAAGTCAACCTCTTTCTTGTCTAACATCCATTAATGAATCCTTATAATCACATGGCTTTCTTCCATGCCAGCTCCTTTTTCAATGACCTATCACAGATCAATTTTGCAAAGAAAAATTAGTTAAGAAAGGTAAAAAAAATCTAAGTTAAAAAAAAAGCCAAAAAAAAAAACCAAACCAAAAAACTCAAAGCCCCATAAAGCCCCATTATTCAGTAAAAGTGCCCTGTTAGCTGGGAAAACGTCACTGTCAGGCTCATTTTGAGTAAAATCTTTATGGAGCAATCAGGCAGTTCCACCTTTCAGGAGTCTGAGTTTTGTGTCTAGTCAGAAGAAATAACTGGTTATTTCTTAAAATGTACAAATCACCTGTGGATAACTGAAGGGTTTTTTTATAAATGAAATCTGATATCAAGCTGGAGGCAGTAATATCAACAGGATGTTAGAGCTGGAAATCAAACAGAGAATGTATGCTTATTCTCTTAATAGGTATTTGGACAAGTCACATTTACTTTTTCTCTTACAGTAATCAAACGTTTTTTCTGTCACAAAGTTTATGAAAATGAATCATTATTTATACACATGTAATTTTTACTTTTAACAAATAATCAGTGATTTTCATTGTTTACAAATTGCTAGTTCTTAATTTAAAAAATCACCATGAAAAGGCTGTATTAAAATTGTAGAACGGAAAAATAAATAAATATTTAAAATGTTTATATAACATGGATAAGATTTATGAAGGCAAAAGATCTAAGCCTGGTTTCTGAAACTTAAGATATCATCAATTTGTATTTCTGAATTATGTCATTATATCATCAATATAACAAAAATAGACTGCAAGCATGGATTGCAGCTCTCATTTGCCCATAGATTCATGATACAGTTTACAACATTTGTCAGCTCAACTAATGTAGTAATACACAGAACTGCGTTTGATTGCATAAGGGAGCAGGGTGCAATATAGAGCTATTTACGGTGAGATACTTTGTACAGTTCAATTTCCATTACAGTTCACACATGTTCAACCAATTCACAGGTAATTTTAACAGTGCATTTTGCCATCTCTATGATCATGCAAACAAACAAACAAAAAATTCAACCAAAAATACATTAAAAAAGTAGTGTCCTCAGTAACACCATCAAGGAACAGATTGCAGACCATGATAGCTCTTTTTCTCATAGGCACCTTTTGCCTACTCAAGAGACAAAGGTTGAGATGTTGACATTCTGTTCTTCATTTTGTTAGCATAAAGGGAAGGTAGTTATGTATCAGAACTCTACAGATTTCAGAGAATTGGGATATGGGAATCACTTCAAGGTCACCTTCCTTCCTTTTTTTTTTTTTTCTTTTTTTTTTTTTTTTTAAGTGATAATTAAACCAAAAATCCAACCCAAAATTTATTTGGTTGGATCAAAATAATTAAGGAGCGTCTAGCATTCGATTCATGTAGAAACATCATAAAGTCTAGAAAATAAATTTCATTTTAAAATTAAAGCAATATGGCAGATACATCCTGACAAATATAAATTAATAGTTCTTTCTGACTATCCAATTTGTATTTTTAAGGACCTGTGGATGTTAATATCCTTGCTAAGTGTAACCCCTGCTTATCAAATCCATGTAAAAATGATGGAACCTGCAACAATGATCCAGTTGACTTCTACAGATGTACTTGCCCATATGGTTTCAAGGTAGGTACTGAATGAAGAGGAGAAAGCTTGCTGAAATCTAAGCTTCTCCTTAACAACATTTATGTGACTACTATCCATTAATGTCTCTATATTCTTCTTAAAATTTAATTGTTGTTCTCTGCATAGGGTCAAGACTGTGATATTCCCATTCATGCTTGCATTAGTAACCCATGCCACCATGGTGGAACTTGTCATTTGAAAGAAGGAGAAAAAGATGGTTTCTGGTAGGTTGGTTTTAATTGTAGTAACAAGGTGGAAAACTACTGAATTCTACATGCTGTAATAGTTTTAGTGTTAATTTTTTGGTTTGCTGTGTTTTCTGGTAAATGTCTCACAAAGGCAGATGTTCAGTACTTTTGATGTCTTCAGAACATGTCGGCATCCTTGGAAAGCTTCTAAAGCTTTGAAACTGCTAAGAAAACAATAACAAATCATTGTGATTAGTTGAGGCATATCAGGTCAAGGCAACATGGTATTGACTCCATTATGCTAATTAATAGCTAGCTAGATCCCTGCTGAAAAAAATCTCACAATTCATCTGTTGTTGTATGTATTACTTCAACAGACAGCATGTAAATGATAAAATGTAAATCCCAGTGAAACAGAAAATTAATGATTCATTTGAAACTCACTATGCCAGCAGATAAACATGCTGTGAGCATTTTTAATCTTGAGTTATTTAATCACACAGTACAATTACTCCAGATGTACTTCATGAATTATGAAATAAAGTTCTTTAGCATTCTTAAGTGAAATTATTAGTCATTTTATAATCTACACCTCAAGCTTGTTAGAAATGACACTTCAAAAAGATAAAATTCGTTATCCTGCAATTCATTATGACATTATTTTTTAATCCAAATTCTGCCCAAAGATTAAATAGTTTTCTATTAAAAATTAAGGATATACATCTTAATACTATACCTTTAGAATTTTAAATGATAAAGTTATGTCTCAGAATTTGACATTCTTCATTTATTTGTTTAAACAGTGTTTTGAAAATTAAACCAATCTTAGAATGAAAGCTTCAGAAATTATAGATAATGCATATTACATGAAAATGAGTGCTCTTTTACATTTACTATCTGTTTTGATGCATTTGTTTTATATAGACAAAAGCAAAAATAAAAATTGCTTTCAAGAGTTTATAAAGGATTTGGTTTTGTATATTAATGCATTTATTGTGCATGGAACAGTTAATAGTGCTTTATGCTGGTGCATTCAACCAAATGACAGTGGAATACTACTATTACATACTAATCACTGATTCCACAGTCTTTTCTGTTTAACTTTAAAACAAACAAACCAAAAAAAAAGGATCATTCAATCTTATAATATAAAGGTAGTACAGTTTTCAAAGGGAATGTATGGTGATTTAATTTAAGAATGTCCTTTCAACTAAAGGTCAAGGCATGAATTTAGGAACATTTTTCTCCAATATAAAAAATAATTTTGTAATATTAGTTATATGGGTTTTTTTACATTATATCAACCATGTTCCTTCATGGGATAGTGATTAGGAATTATTGTACCTATTAATTACAGAATTTCTTGTCTGATCTCCCTAACTAAAATGTCCATGGTTATTTTTGTTTTCTGTATTGCAGGTGCACTTGTGCAGATGGATTTGAAGGTGAAAACTGTGAAGTAAATGTTGATGACTGTGAAGACAATGACTGTGAAAATAATTCTACTTGTGTGGATGGAATTAATAACTATACTTGCCTTTGTCCACCTGAATATACAGGTAGGAGTATAAGAGAAAATACAGGTAATACAGGAATTCCTAGCAGAACAGTAATAATTTTCAGTTTGTAAGTGAATTAATAGTTACTCTAAAAATTTACTTAAAGACTGGTTTTCCTGCATATTTTTCTCCTATATGGTTTGTAATCAAAAGTAGATTTAATACACACTCATTAATGCTTTTGTTAGTTTTGAAATTACAGCAATTTGATATTTAAAAGATCATTCAAAATGTGTCTCTGTCTACTGTTTACCTAACCCAGACACCACAGTGAAGAAACTTCATAGCTGTAAAAATCTGCAAAATATTATACTTTTATTCTGTAAACCTCATGTTACTATCAGGGCTGAAAAGGATCGATTTGTGACAGTGAGAACTGATTTTGGCACCTCTGGATGCCATTGTGCATTTTGCTAGAACGATTAATGCAGAAATGCAGAATATGATGCTTTCTCTTTTAGCAACAACAACAACAACAACAAATCATTAGAGTATATCTAATTACTGGGTTTTTTTCACCTGGCAACCAGGCCAAAGTTTTTAGCCAGAGGTTCTCTTGTTTGTTGTTACCATCTCTCTGGAAATGGAGGATAGTCAGAACAGCAATGTGGAGAAGTACTAGGATCTATTGTCTACAATGATCTGCTTTATAATTTTTCAAACTAGACATACCTATTTTCTGTGAGCTAGTTGACCAATAAGAGAACACAGAGCTTAAAGTCGCAAAACCATTATTAGAAATGCATGAAAAAAAAAAAAAGTAAAATCCACCATATCTTTGGAATTAGGTCTACTCAGTCATTCTATATCTTTACTTCAATCAGTCAGTCAAATTTGTGCTCTGGAAAACTGGGAAAAGAGTTGAACTCATAAATTTATTTTATTGAAAACACAGCTAGGTCTTTTTTTTACTTCAAGTTCTTTCTGCAATCTGTTGGATTGCTCAAATGGTTAGGGTATTCAAGTTTAAAGTCAATATTTAAATCTTGGAAACTCACAGTAAGAGAAGATATGAACATAAGAAATACAATTTCATAACCTAATGTATGTATTCATTCAGTACTTATGCTGGGTAAATGGTAGAAACTTCCCATAGAGACTACAATACTTACAGAAATACGGGTTAAATGTATAAGTAGGAAGAATAAGGCATTTAATAGTAAGTGGATGGTCCACATCTGGAAGGACAATTTTCTACCTAGACAAAATACTGTTTTGCCAAGTACTGGTATCTTAATACCTAAAAGCAGTTGACAATTCAAATCTGGAAAACAAATAAGAAGTAACAGCATAGATAAATTGAGACAGGTGTTTGTTATTTCTCCTTCAACTAATATTTCAGGTATATATGAGTCAAGCTTCAGCTTGCTTGGGCTCAATTCCTATCTCCTTTAAAAATGGGATTCGATTTTTGCTGCATAGGCTGCAAGAAGGCTAAGGAGTCACATCCGTCCAGTATTCCTGTTCAGTGGCTTCACGCTAAGGGTTTTCATGTGTATGTTAGATAGCAGACAATTAATTCACAGATGCATTACTCCTCTGCAGATCTGCAAGACTTTTACCTTGTTGTTCATTTGTTCATTTTTGACATCGCTCTAGGTGCATCTGCTAGAGTTGATAGCTTGCTGTATTCATGGGAAGGACTGTTTTGTATTAAATTTCTATGGAGTGATCACAAAGGCTTGTTTATATGTGCTAGCCTAAAACTGATTAAATGTACCTGTTGCATTTCTGTAGTATTGTAACTGAAATGCACTTTTGCATTTACAGTTGAAACTGAAACTGTATACATCTATGTGGTTAGAATGAGAGGGAAAGCAGGACCATTTTGCAGTTTATATTGCAGTTGCATTTATTTAGTCAAAATACAAGAAAGTGTGTATTTTTTTCATTCATAATTGTAAATCATTATAAAAGGAAAATACTATGAGCTTACATTCAAGCAGTTTTGTTTGATAATTCTTTCAGAAAAATATATTTACCTTTACAGATGCAATGCCTACTCGTAACCGCTACTGAATTCAGTAGTTCCTGCGGGTAGGTGAGAATCTTCTCACCAGATCTAAAATAATTCTAAATAATCAATTTGTAACCAATATGTTCAGCTGTTTCAAAAAATGTTGAGGATTTACACTATCTCATCAGATTTTTTTCTACACCTTACCAAAACAAAAGGCATATTGTGTTAAATATACAATACCAGACCCTCGAATCATTTCATAGATCAGTTGGGCAAACATTGTGGCAAAAGCTCAGGGTTTTTATTCCACAGGATTCAGTACAGAATTCTACAATATAGTATCAGTCTTACAAAGCATATGAGAACAGGACACAAAATGTGAGATCCTAAGCCATTTTTGAGATTAATTGTACGGAGGAAATATAAAACATTTTGCTAGTCAAAGGGTCTTCATGTCCGTCATTCTTGATGTTGCATAATAATCTTCAGTGTTAACAATTAGACTGAGAGTGATCTGAACACATCGGGATGTAGAAATGGCACTGTTCAGAATATGAAGTAATCGTAGAGTTGCCTCAAGTGTGAGGTATCAAATTATTATAGGATATTTTTACTCTGGCCTATAACCTGATTTGAAAGATATATAATGGAATCCCTGTCCAGTATGTACACAGTAATTTTTATAAGGAACTTGGTAAAGATTTTTATTCTGCTATCTGTTCTAACAGGTTAAAGTCAGATATGTTAGTAGGTTTTTTTAGAAAAGGTATATTTTGCTAAATTAATGTGCTAGATGGGCAAAAGCAGGTTAACTATCAGGAAAAACAGGCTATATACTCAGTAGGTAAAAAGATTTTTAAATACAGAGATACTTACTTATCTCTATCTCAGAAACTTTAAGTTGCTGGAGATGAGTGTATATACCAGGAAAATACCAACATAGACTTGTCCTGTTGTCTTTTACTTCTGTTGGCAATACTTTGAATCATCTGTGTTCAAGATGTCACAGCATATATATACTTAATGTGGAAGTGCACCGGAGCAGAATAGTTTTCTGGGAGAATTGTTATCTGGAAATATGCTTTATGTTTCAGTAGCACAGTATAAGAAAGAACTCAGCTGAAACCCAATAGTATGAAATGTAAATCATTCTTCTTTAAAGTTTTATTTTCATGTTGGAGGCCTGTTAGAATCTCCAATTAGCTCTGAAAATGCTTTAAAATACTACCAAAAAAAAAAAAAATGTTGTAAAGAAAGTTGCAGTGCAAAACCAAACAGTTACTTTTTGACTTTTATAAAAATCCCTTGACGCTTAAAAACAATTTTTAAAAGCCTATTACATTGTTGCTTAAGAGTTTTACAATTACATTCACAGTTACAGGTGAAAAGACAAATGGTCTTAGCTCTATACTATGAGCTTTCTTAAGATCACAGACTATAACTGTGAAACAACAGTGGAATCAGTGGACACTCAGGGTGTCTGGTGAAACCTTGAGAAATAAAACTCACAATATAAATAAATATCTCACTATGTCCTGCACTCTTTAACCTTGCTATTCTCTTAACATCATCTCCTTTATTTTAACCTCAGTCTAGTAAACTTCAGGTCATTTTGTGTACATTCTGTAGATTACAGATGATCATTTCTCTTGCTCATTATCATCAGTCACAGATCTAATTGATCCAGAAGTAAAACCTTTCTTATGCCATGAGTGGCATGTACTTCTTACCTTTTCTGTTTGTTTTGCTCTGCTGTAGGTGAGACTCTTAAGCTTGCTTCATTTTGCTATATCAACCTCTCTGCTGCTATAGTTGTGCATTAGCTTAATGTGCTATGCTGTTGTATTACAATGTAAAAAGTCTCTTGTCTCTTCTGTCTTTGTCACTGCAAGCTGCTAATCTGAATGAAGTGGAAAAAGGTCAGTTGTCTTTTAAGCCTATTTTCACTTACTTTGGTTTCTCACTTTCCTTTCCTTAAAGGTGCATGGATTTCAGTTCTTGCAAATGATCAAATAAATCGTATATAACATATTTTAGAAAGCTCACTGCAAATCTTCAAATTAGGTGCTTGGCTCTTGCTGTGGATACATGTCAAAAGAATGTTGTTGAAGATGCAGATCACTGTGCAGGAGTGTTTTAATACTACCTTCATTGTTTTTTTCAGATGTATTAAAAAATTTTGCACTTTGAGATCTAACAAAATGAGTGATTACATATTTATGATGTTACATATTTAGCTTTAAAAGCAAATTCATAATCTCATAGTGTATTTTCCATTAATTTAATTTGATAAATACATAGTGCAGTGTATAAAGTAATATATTATTTCACTGGTAATAAAAACATGTTCATTATCCATTAAATAAAGCATTGAGAAAGGCTGCAATTACACTATCTATGTTGATTTATTTAGATATCTGATGAATAATTCTTACAACCTAAAACCAGAGTGTAAATTTTCTATGTAACTGATGAAAAGAACAAGACTTTTCTGGAAAGTGATTCCAACCACAGGTGGTAAATACTTAAAGCTCTATTCCAGTTAGTCATGTTGTCATATTTGCATTTTATTATTACTATCTGAGCAGCAAATATAGCTTCCTGGTTTTCTTTCCCCTTGTCACTTTCTGAGTTATTTTTTCTACAATTTTCTGTTACTACCCCAGAATGAAACTGGTACTTGTCCCTTAAAAAATTATAAACTTAGCATAAATAAATACAAAAGTTGAGCTGCTATTCTTGTTTTTTATTTAAGAAAGAAACCCAGCAAAAACAAACAAACAAAAAGAACCACTGAACAAAAGAAAAAAAACAAGCAGATTAAAATAAACAGTTTGAGTTTTGTGATTCATGGATAAAATTTTGCTTTGTCACTGATTTCCAGTAGTAACAGAATTACAGAATTTTAGGATTTACTTTTGGAAATTCAAATAAAAACTTCATTTCTATGTTCATAATATTTTTTCAAATGGAATGGAAGATGCTACTTTGAAGAAATTTGGCTCTGTTTCAAGTTGTGACAGCTGTTATTATGTGTGTGCAATTATTCTTGCTGATAGTTTAAATGTCTTTAAATTTAGTGATTAAAGATAGAAAGGCAATGAATCCTAAACAGAACTGTAGTCACTGTAAATGTATTACACATGTGAACTCTAACATATTAAAATTACTGATTATATCAAGAACAGATTTCTCACAAACAAAATATTAAATACCCTGAGAACCTGAACTAAGTTCCGCATCAAAATTAAGCAGATATTTGTGTGATAACTTATTAATGGTCTGTCAGTTGCTTTAAAGATCCATCAGTTTTATCATGCCAGACATAGTGACAGTAGTAAGAATTTTTTTTTTAAAAAAAGGAGAATTTTAAGTAATAATGTGAGTATAGGCAAGCCATAGAAACAGATAGTATTTTTATGTTTCAGAACTTTACATGTCCTTCTTGCTACTACAATAAAGAAGTTGAGTGTTGAGTTACTACTTTAAATTTACTTTGTAATCAAATGAGTACCTACCTAAAATTAAGCATGCAAGTAATCAAATGGAAATCATGGCATATGAAATTTGATAAGAAGTTGATATCATTAAATCTGGATCATAATCCTCATTCTTGTAAGAACTACTCATAAGCATTACAACTTCTTAGAATAAAGAGATACCTTTGCTACTTTTGCTTTTCAGCTCTTAAATTTTGTGTTTCATCTAGCTTAATATACTTCAGATGACTAGTGTATATTAAAAGCTTGAGTACTTAAGTAATTTTACTGTGTTTGCATAAATGGGAATATACATGATAACCATGTCAAGTTGAGCTACCTGCTACTAGTTTGATCACTGCCATTACTGATTCTGGTCTATGCTCCATCCTTTTGTTTTCCTTTATTGTCTTAAAGTTTATCTGCCTTAAAGTTACTATTTCTTTGTTGTTGCCAAACAACATATGTAAAACAACTAGAAAAGTTAAACTAAATAAGTACCATCTCACCTGAGATCCACAGGCATGGTGGATAGATGAACATAGTGGTGAAAGATAGGAACAGTCTAGCAATTAATCGGATCTAGAATTTGTCTTTAAAAATAAATTCCAACAAAATGCTCAGAAATGTGTTTGTAAACTGCATCCTACTGTGCCTGTGAACTGGTTTTCATTTTAAGCGGCATTGTCCCTCATGTAGAAAATATTTTTATTTGTCTTTTGTGAAGAATGAGCTCGAGACTTTAAATAATTTGTTGTCTACTGTTTCTCAAACTCAAGAGTTCATAAAAATGCACCATTTTCCTGTATATATTGTTAAGTGGCACTGACATTTTCCAACCACTGCTACAGAGGTTGGCTATTTCAGTCAGAAGTAATTAAACAGAGACTTCCAGTCAAAGACTCAGATAATAATACCTAATTGATAAAATATCTGCAGAAGTTGACATACAATATATTACAACCAAGCTCAGAAGATACAGTGGGCATATGTGTATACATATAAAATCCTGCTATTCTGGCAATTACCAGTAGGTCTGTAATATATATTTGGTACTTTGGCTTTGGAATGGCAAATAAGTCTTCTAGCAAAAACTTGATTTTTATAATTAAAACTGACCATTCTTTCTTTTGAATTTTGTCTGTAGTTTTGCTTCTAGTATCATACTTAGCTTTCGTAATATTCTAGCGATTTTAAGCTTGGTTCTTCAATAAGGTTGTCTGTAATTAGCATTGTGCTATTATATTCAGAAGTCCATGTCCATTTTTGTAAGAACTCTCCTTTTCATTCAGAAATACTGTGGATGACATTGCTTTATTTGACTGTATTTTAATTTTATTGACCAATTATTCAGAAGATTTAAATCCTTTTTCACCTCGTTGTGTTCTTCTTCATTATTTATTGGACTACATGTTTTTATATATTGGAAAATCCAGAGTTGAGGGTCTGTTCAGCCTTGAGGGAAGGTGTCTTAGGGGAGACCTTACCACTATGTTGTAGTATTTAAAGGATGGCTACAAAGACATAGAAGACTTCCTTTTCAAAAAGAGTCACATGGAAAAAGATGGGGGTTGACGGGTTACTCCTGAGGAGATTCTGACTGGATAGACAAGGAAAACTTGGATATTCCAATGTCCCCAAGGAAGTGTTGGATTTCCCATCTTTGGACAGTTTTAAGATTTGGCTGGACTGAATGCTGGGCCATATTGTCCAGGCTGTGCTTTGGCAAGATAGCTTGAACCAGATGGTCCTTGAGGACCCTTACAACCTAGTATTCTATGATTCTATGATTAAGATTGTCTGTGATTTATAATCTCATCAAATCATAAGGGTGAATTCATGTACACATAAGAAACACAATCTGACATGTGAATATAGAAAATGTATAATTTTGGTAAGTTATTCAAGTATTACACATAACTCATCAGCAGTATTTAATAGTGTTGTCTGGCTGTTTAAGTCTGCATCCTCATCTGTTATTTAGCTTCAAAATCTCACTAAATATTCCAATCTTGACCTTGGAGGATTGTATTAATTTGGACTGTGCCAACCATGCACAGAGTTCTTCTAGTTTCAGTGCTACTCCACAGCAGAATCCAGACTCCTTAGATTAATTAAGCAAGATGTCTTATGAAAAAAGTTATTGCTGGTTCTAATTAAACCTTGGAAGCTTTTCATAGGACACTTTATCCACTTCTTATTTTTAAGCAAACTAGTCTGTTGCTTATTTTCCTACTTACAGAAATATTCCCATCTTTCAAAAACATCATTACTTAGCCAAGCTCTACAGAAGCCTCAGTTACAATATTATTAAATGAATGAAAAAAATGTGCACACACATTGGTGTCAAGCTTCCTTGGATTGAGACATTTGTTTTGCAATCTTTTTTCATCATTCTGAAATATGTTTTTTAAAACACTGTATTATGTTTCCCAAATCAGGAAAGATTTCCTTCCAGTAAAGTCAAGGAGACTAACTTTTAAAATCTGATATTTCCTTCCGTGAGTGTTTCCTTTTCATCATTAACTTTTCACTTCAACAAAATCACTTTCTCAACTTCATCTTGTCTCAGTTAAATGCTCAGAATACACATTGATTATTCAATATGCTAAAAGAGATGTTGCTTTACCAGGAAACTATTCTTTAGTGGTTCAGACTCTATATCATGTATATTTACTTGCCTGTACTGATAACTTTTTTGCAAACAGTTACATTTTGGTCATGGGAACAGATGCATTTAGAACATGCATTTGTTAACAGTACAAGTGAAGACCACATATTTGGGTTACTTTGGTTTGTTCTTCTGTTATTTATATTTTCATTCAGAAATTCAGTATCTGCTGTATGTATTTTGGATTTCATCTTGATTTTTTCTTGGTTTTCTTTTTACTAATCCTGTGTGAAAGTCTGTCATGAATGCTACTTTTTTTTCACAATGAATGTTTGTACTTAAAACTTGTACGTAAAACTGCCTTTTTTGTTCGTAATCGTACTGCGTGGAATGCCATGTTTACCACGTCCTTTCCTTGATTCCCATTTCCTTTCCTAGGCTAGTGGCTCACAGATTGTTTAACTGAAAGCTCCCCCAGGGATATAATTTTCACAGTGCATACAATTTGGAAATGCAAGGGAAAACTTTCCTTCCTGTTATGCTGTCACAACACAAAAAGTCCTGTCTTATAAAGACAAGCAAGTTTTTGAATCATTATTTATCTTCTTTTTTTTAGTCCATGCACTTTTCTACAGAGTACTCAGATCAAAGTCTGATCATAATCTCAAAAATACCTGATGATTGGCAAGCCATTTGCCTACAGCTGGCCTAGTAGTGTGACATGGGTCTTATGATTTCAAATAGACATTTTTCAAAACTGTAGGCCAGCTTCAAAGCTAAACTTTGAAGTTTAACTGCAGGATTCACATCTATTAAATTTTTAAATGGGCACACTTAGACTCAATAAAGCTATTAACCACACAAGAAATTTCAGAGGTTTGAGCCACTAATAATGTAAGCCATGGCCCAATTACTATCCTGTAGCAAAAACGATGCCAGTTTGGTAATGCAAGACAGCAATGATCAGGCTGCTTATTCATATTATGCCAGTCCTAAGTTGCCTTTTGCTAGGTATGCTGGGGGTTTTCCACTGAACATTGTCTAGAGACAGCAAACCTCCAGCCCAGTTTGAAAGATAGGCCCAGTATGTCACTTCCAGAAAATGTCTGATATACTGTTAGAATTAATGATCTTGGGAATGTTGCAAGGTGTTTTTGTCAAAGTCCTGTAAGTACTGAAAAGATATGTTTTTATAATTTGTAATTGAGATATCATATAATTTGCAGTTCTGCATGTAATTTAATATAGAATATATGGCATAATAAGTTATTTGTGTGTATATTTATGCATATATACACATTTCTAAGCCATAGGAGTGGGTACAAACTAGGCTAAAAAAACAGTGATTTTTTCTTATTCTGTTCGATGTTCCTGAAAATCTGAATTCTCTGTCCCATATTTATATCTCACTCTTACACACTGCTGGCCGTTAAGTGGCTTTCAGCTATTACAACAAGTTCTGCAAACTGACTGAATGCTGTGTGAAGCATTACTTCCTCATATATGTATTTATTTGAACAAAACCCTTTGAAAAGAGAAAAGGATCTGTTTTTTTGTTTGTTTGTTTGATGTATCATGGGATGCAAAGAATGCCTGGTATTTCAGGACTCTGTACACTAACCTAATCATAACAGTTGCATATATCCAGACTAATAAGTCCATTGTGAATTTGAAGAGGCTTTGAGGATAGAATTAAAATCCCTTAGTCAACTTCACTGTCCTGCATTTTATCTTCATTCAGTTTCCTGCATATATTGACTAAGTCAGATTGTTACTGACAGTTTTCCTGGGGACTGTTAAGTAGGTTGTGCTTGAAGGCCACTTTATTTTTATTGGTATTTTTGTTGTTGTTCTTGGGGGATTTCTTTAGGAAAAAATGCCCTACTTATGAATTGGTGAATTGCTGTCAATTTATTTTTAAATCTTTGTGTAGAGCCAGTTTGGATCTTTCAGATGTCTGCATAGTACTTCTCTAGCTGGTTTTGGCTTCTCTTATTTCTGAAAATGTAGAGGTTCCATGGCTTATCACACTTAGCATACATGTTTCAGATGTGTTTTTATTCAGCATAGCCATCTTTGGCTCCAGTTCAGTTTTGCCTTTTTTCTTTGTCCTTGCTTTAATATAGACTGTTTTTCAACTCTTATAAATTTTTGTTTGTCTATTGTTTGATATAAACTCTACATGTCCTAAGAGATAAGTCCTGGAAATAATGTCTCTCATCTTGGGTATTCAGTACTCATATTCACAGTATGTAGGTTTAAACACTCATAAGTAAGCATGCTTGCTGCAGAAAGGACAGATTTCACTGTTAAACATGTAAAAAAATATTAAAATTACATATCTATATAAATAGACCTTTAGCCATCTGCTGTTGCTTTCAGTTTATTATGATCTGCACTTCTATAGCCTGTGTAAGCAAAAAGGTAGCTTTTGTGTGGTGCCATGTACTTGTGAAGAAGCAGTGTAAAATATCAGAAATCTTGTTGCTTAATGACAGTAGTAGCTGATGAAGTGATACATGTACATACATGTGCATATGTATTCTGGAAAAAATCTTCATATACTGTCTCAAAGAACTTCATTCTGTTGTTATTATCCCATACTGTTTCCCCTTTTTCTAATCTACCTGTTCCTGACTCTACCACCCAAATTGTGTCTCTAAGTGATCTGTCCTTCTTCCCCACACCATATTCGTAATGGTGCTCAGTACTGTGTAACAGTCACAGGAAAGAGGTGAAGCCATTATATGCTATTTTAATCTCAGGCTGTCCTCCAGCAGACACTGATTGTTCAACTGCCTATGCTACAGGCTCAGATAAGTAATACTGAGGGATACCACTTACTGTGCCTTTTTGAAGGAAACTCCAACTTGAGCGTTGAAAGTATCTGCTCATCCATTGCTACTTTCTGCTCTTCTGTTCCTCATTTTGGTGTCCTGTTCTATTTCTCTTTTCTCACTAGCTCATGTTTTATTACATGGCAAATGACAAGGGGAATATCTGCTCCTTCCATAGTTTTAAGGTCTTGTGTGTCCCTGAATTCATCACAGGCATAGGATTTATACCTGTTGATTATGGATATATGCTTTATATGGATGCTGGAATAAGCCTATCTGTCTTACAAAGATCAGCTCTGTGAGTGCACTGTTCACTAGTGAGTCAGGGAACAAGACATTGTTTAGCTATTTTTACACCTGTGTTTCCTCGTCATAAAGTTGCCAATAAAATCCATATTTCCAGCTATTAAAATATTTTATAGATTATACAGCCCATGTTAGAAATTAGAGCTATTGCTTCTAGCAGCAGGGAAGCTGCTAGAAGGATGGACAGGGAAGGATGGACATTTAACAAACAGGCTTTTCTTTTCACAGAACAGATTTTAGGCAATTATGGTAAATTTAAAAATGCAAATATTGGAGAGACATATTTAAGAAAAACAAGAAAGGAAGAACTTGTTTTGGGATAAGTGAAATTGTATTGACATGCAGTGATATTAACAGGGTTGTTTCAGGTAATAGATTACTTACAGTGCAAATCTGAGTATTTTTCTGTGTGTAATATGCTAAAATATGTAAAATAAAAGCATATTAATGATTGTTTTGTCCTAGTGAAAAGATATTCAATCACTAATGTTTTCATCTACAGCAGAGCTAGATGAATATTGCAAATGAAAAAATACTTTATTTCACAAAATTGTAATTTATATCAACACATAGCTGATTGACATTGAAATGTTTTTTAATATAAAGGAGTTATCAAAAGATTAGCATTTATTATTATTATTTATGTATTAATATTAATTCATTAGTATTTATGATAAAGGTATTAGATCATGAAGTATGCATTTTCCAATGTTAAAAACATTGTAGCAGTTACTTTTAAAATAGAAACAGCTATTTTCAGGTCACTGTGATATTTTCACTGAATTGACAACATAAATTCTATTTCAGGTGAGCTCTGTGAGGAGAAACTAGATTTCTGTGCTCAAAACCTGAATCCTTGCCAACATGACTCAAAGTGTATCTTGACACCCAAAGGATACAAGTAAGTCTAAAATATTGTCACAGTCCAACTGAATGTAAATCTTTCTCTTTTTTTTCTTTTTTTTTTGTCATGGTTAGCTTCTTTTCCTTTTGTTTTAGTGAAAACAAGTTCTTTCTCTACCAATTTCAGTTATTAACAAGCATTACAACAGAATAGACCATTATTTTCAGGTAGATCTACATTATTATATTCAATGTGTTTTACTAAATTGCTGATCCTTAACAGTTCTAATTCCAGTCATATTTTAAATAGAAATGCAGAGTACAGCAGTTAAGTCTGTACAAAAGCCTCAGTAGCTTGGACAGTAAGAAAATAATTGCATTTAATTGAAGTGGAATAATTATGCTGTTTTCAAATAAATAATTTTGAAAAAGATTATTAGGAAGGCACACTGGAAGGTATAAACTGAAGAAGTTAACCTCCAGGAAATCTAATCTTTAATTACACAATATCCTTATCATAATTAATTAGTATGCACAATTTTAAGTGTTTTTAATAGGCTTCAGGTTAATAAATACAAGAGACCTGCAGCTTTTAACTGTTGTCATAAGCATCTGTTTTATGCAAAGTATGCTCTTATGCTAAAATTTATCTCTCCTACTACTTACAAAATGACATTTTATTTAAAATATGGCAAAAATATTCCAATAGATTAAATATGCCAATGAACAAGAAATGAAATTGGTATCATTCAACTGGAAAATAAAAAACTTGTTGGATTTGCATAGTCATATGTTTATTTTCTTCATGCTGCTAGTTTGGCATCTTATAGTTTAATGCCTAATTAATTTATAATTTTATGTTGCTTTTTTGAGATTCTAAATCATAAAATAACATGTGCAGTAACTTCAAGAGTATAACTTACTAAGTCAGCTTTTTAAAAGTATGTTTTACTTTTTTTTCGCTTTCCTTATTTGTAAATGTTGAATTAAAAGAGAGATGTATCTGATTAGAGTATTTAATTTGAAGTTATACAGCTATTTAAAAATCACTCTTGCAACTTCAGAGCAAATTTTAGATATTAAAAGAAACTATACCAAGGAGGGAATCACAAGATCTACTTAAATCAATTACTGACATCTTTATTTAAAATTAATAAATATATATTTTTTTTTAAAATAGTGTGGATGCATTAATTTGTAGTTCTTTCCATTCATTTTTTTACAAAGTTCTGTTCATTCACTTGGCCTAATATATGAGAATTCTGTGAAGAAATGCCACTATCATTAACAATGAAAAATCGAGCGGACCAAATAAAAAACAAAACAAAAAACAAAACAAAACAAAACAAACAAAACAAAAAAAAAACCAAAACAAAACAACAAAAAAAAAAAACAAAAAAGGCAAAATTACATAGTCTTCGGGATATGCTGTTTCTAGTTCAGTGGGGGTTCAAGGAGGGCAAAGCATGTGTTTTGAGACTTCAGTTAGTTCACTAACCACGGAACTATTTATAGTAACTCAGGCTGGTGGAACTTCAATGGAAAGAAACAATATATGCATAACCTTTTAAATGTATAAATGGACCATTGGTCCATTCATAGCTGTTTAGCTGACAAAGAAAACTTCCATCAATATAATACAATACTGGGATTATTTGTCTCAGTTTCAGCAGCTAAACATATTGATTATTTTTATGTTTGCAGCCCCTTACAACATCCTGTAACTTTCTGTATTAGTCATAAATTTCAAGAACTGTCAAAATGATTCATGAGGGCTCTCTAAATGTAAACCATAAGTCTTCAGCATACTGGCAGATGAGTAAGCATGTGTAACTAGTAAACCTGTATTCATTACATATTTAGATTCCCCTTTTAATAACATAATTAAACAAGTCTTTACACAAAAACTCACAGTAATGCATTTTTTTCCCTTCAATTTTAAACAATTAAGTAGTTCCTTAGCTTTCATAAGCACAGTGTATTATTAAAAGGCACTGTGCCATCTAACTTGCTTTCCTGTTTCACAGATGTGATTGCACACCTGGATATGTAGGTGAGCATTGTGATATTGACTTTGATGACTGCCAGGACAACAAATGTAAGAATGGAGCACAGTGTACTGATGCAGTTAATGGATATACGTGTATTTGCCCAGAAGGATACAGGTATGAAAGATCTGATGACAATATAAACATGTATTGTCTTTTGTCAAAGATGCTTTTTTTTTTTTTTTTTTGGAAATAATTTTTTTTTTTCTGTTTGTATTTAGTGGCTTGTTTTGTGAATTTTCACCACCAATGGTTCTACCTCGCACCAGCCCTTGTGATAATTATGAATGTCAAAATGGAGCCCAGTGTATCATAAAAGAGAGTGAACCAATTTGTCAGTGTTTATCAGGCTACCAGGGTGAGAAATGTGAAAAGCTGATCAGTATAAACTTTGTCAACAAAGAATCCTATCTACAAATACCTTCAACTAAGATACGCCCTCAAACCAATATCACATTACAGGTAAGATTGCTTGTAGAGAAGAGTATAAATGACTTCCATGGTATGGCATATTAGCCAAAGTTGTACTGGCTCATTTAAAGAGCTTTTCACAGTTTGAGCTAAAAATTTAGAAAGTTTACTGAAGTAACTCTATTCATATTGAAGTAGATGAGCTTATTAATTGGAAAAAAAGAATTTTGTTAGGTTGTCCTACTATTTTATAGTGAAATAGTAGACTATGACAAAGACTTATTTAATACTGTACTTTGATTTAATATTTATTATTAATTCTTTCTAAGTGTTTCTTTCTTTTAACTAGATTGCCACAGATGAAGACAGTGGGATCCTGCTCTACAAAGGCGATAAAGATCATATAGCAGTAGAGCTGTACCGGGGCAGAGTGAGGGTCAGTTATGACACAGGATCTTATCCAGCCTCTGCTATTTACAGGTGAACCCAGATGAAAAAAAATCTGAAACAAAACACATGTTAATTCCTTATATCAGTTACATTTTTTAAATAGAAATTAGCTGTGGATGTTGTCTTCCTGGACTTCAGTAAAGCAGTGACAGTGTTTTCCACAGCATTGTCATGACAAAACTGGCTGCTCGTGGCTTGGATGGACATAAGCTCTGCAGGGTAAAACTTTGCCTGGGTGGCTGCACTCAAAGAGTGGTGGTGAATTGAGTTTTGGTGGCCAGTCACAAGTGGTGTTCCTCAGGGCTCAGCATTGCAACCACTTCTGTTTAATATCTTTATCAATGTTCTTGATAAGGAGATCTAGGGCACCCTCAGTAAGTTTGCAGACAACACCACATTGGGTGGGAGTGTTGATCTGCTTGAGGGTATGAAGGCCCTACGGAGGGATCTGGACAGGCTAGATTGGTTGGCTGACGCCAATGTGTAAGCTTCAGCAAGTCCAAGTTCTGAGTCCTGCACTTAAGCCACAACAAAACCAATGCTTTAGGGTTGGGGGAAAGTGGCAGAAAAGGACCTGGTGGTACTGATATGACAATTGGCTGAATATGAGCCAGCAGTGTGCTCAGGTGGCCAAGGAGGCCAATGGCATCGTGGCCTGTATCAGAAGAAAAAGTGTGTCTGCAGGAACAGGGAAATGAATGTCCCCCTATTATCTGGCACTGGTGAGGCTGCATCTTGAATATTGTGTTCAGTTTTGGACATCACAGTACAAAAAAGACATTGAGGTGCTGGAGTGGGTCTGGAGAAGTGCAACTAAGCTGGTGAAGGTTATAGAGAACAAATTTTATGAGAAGTGTCTGTGGGAACTGGGGCTATTTAGTGTGGAGTAAAGGTGGCTGAGGGGAGACCTTCTTGCTCTCTTCAACTACCTGAAAGGAGGTTGTAGAGAGGTGAATGCTGGTCTCTTCTCCCAAGTAAAAAGTGATAGAACAATAAATGGCCTCAAGTTGCATGAGGGGAGGTTTAGGTTGAACATTAGGTAGAATTTTTTCACTGAAAGGGTTGTCAAGCATTAGAACAGAATGCCCAGGGAAGTGGTTGAATCACCATCCCTGTCTGTGTTTAAAAGTCAAGTGGACATGGTTCAGCAGTGGACATGTAGAGTAGGGTTAATGGTTGGACTTGATCTTGAAGGTCTTTTCCAGTCTAGATAATTGTGTGATTCTAAAATAAATATATACAAATGAATGTGTTGTCATGCATTTAAAACACTTTGCCAAAATACATGATTTGGCTTGGAAAAGAACTCTAATGCAGTTATGTCAGAAAGATAATATATTATTTGAATCATTCCAACTAAGTAAGAGCTAGCTTTCAGCAGAATACGTATGCATTTGTGTAAAGCTCACATGTGCAAGTGGAGCTTTTTGCATGATGTTACTGACAAAATAATGTCCTTGTGCGCAGGATAAAGTGCAGACTTATACTACATAAGCAGAAATTAAATGGAAGTTTCTTCTTCTCTGCTGTGTTAACAGTCATATAATTTGGGACTTTTCCTGGCAAGCAAAAAACTCAAAACTTGACTCTGAAAAGAGGCATTATCCTTGAAAGATGTGGAGTTTGCTTCTGAAGTCATTAAGAGACAGAACCCACATCTACTTCTGGAGTGTATTTTTTTTTCAGGTTTTTTTGATTTCTCTGGTTCTCTGAAAAAATACCACCTGAATTTTCAGGGAGGTTTTATGGAATTTCCCAAGAATTTGCAAACAAGACACTGCAAGAGCAAGCAAAAGGACAACAGGCATCACTTTTGGGGGTTGATTGCCCTGTTGTTGCTACAAATACATTCAGAAGGGGAAGTGTTAAATGAGTTTTTCTTGAATCTTTTTGCTGTATTTATAGCTTTTGTGTTGTAAAATTATATGTATGTATTATTTGCTGGGATTTGTAGCAGCTGACAGTTCTATGTTCTATTAGGGACATTTCATTTGAAATAAATGATTTTTAGAAATGATTACACTCAAATGGCAATATGAAATAAAAATCTTGAATTTAAATAGCAGGGAAACAATACCAAACTTTGTTAGGGAACAGTGGTTTTAGTGGAATACTAAAACCATTGTAGAAAAAAGTTAGTCCTATAAAACACAATATAAAGTTTTTTAGTAAGAAACTTAGCCTTTTACAGCAAGCATATTAAGGTTGCTTTTATTTTCTGATGCAATATGTATTTCATAAGGTTTTGTAGTAAGTCCATTAAATAGTTTAACATGCATAAATAGTATATGTATTTTAATTGTATACATTTTCAGATATTAAAAATATGCTTAACTTTACAGGAGATGGGAGTTTTTAACAAAAATTCAAATGTGCGTAAAACGTTCACTTTTCTCAGTGACTAAAATTCAAATAAGATTTTTTTTACTATCTGGGATGGTGCTAAAGCAGAAGTTTAGAATATTTTATCACGAATTATTTTTGTTGATTTTTTTAAATCTTTGATGGGTATTGCTGTCTGAGAATAGGAAGCAATAGGAACTAGGGTCTTTTGTAATTTTAAGTTATTTTCATTTCCATTTGCTCAGTCTATCCAGAATACTTGTTCCTATTTAAAATATTTATGGTAGAAGGGATTAATAACAAAGTAATGCATTAAGATACAGTCCCAATTAGATTAGTGTTACAGAAGAAATATCTCCCTGAAACTGCTGATCGGCTCTTTTGAATTGCATGACAACTGGAGAATGCAAGCACAGAGAAGCCTGTTCCAGTTCAGAAGCAGAAGATAGCTACTGATAGCTATAGTATAGGAAAAAAAAAAGACAAGTCACAGTCCACTGAACAATTATCAGATGCCTGATGCAGAGGCCACAATAAAAACAAACAAACAACAAAACAAAAATAACAGAAGCAAACAAACAAACAAACCACAAAAAAATCACCAAAAAAATCCCCAACCAAACACTCCCCAACATGCACAAAAAAACACACAACCACCCCCCCAAAACCCCCACAAAAAAAACTGAAAAAAAAAAAAAAAAAAAAAAAAAAAAAAAAAAAAAAGCAAAAACAAAGGTGAAAAATAA
>JAOEGS010019989.1:0-13412 GCA_025447755.1 Corythornis vintsioides
GAGCTGGACCCATCACTGCAGGGGGGTCTCTCCAGAGCAGAGCAGAGCAGAGCAGAGCAGAGCAGAGCAGAGCAGAGCAGAGCAGAGCAGAGCAGAGGGGCAGGTTCCCCTCCCTCACCCTGCTGCCCACACTGCTCTGGGTGCAGCCCAGGGTACCATTGGCTTCTGAGCTGTGAGCGCATGTTGCCATCTCATGTCCAGCTTCTCACCCACCAGTAGCCAGAAGTGAGTCAAGGGGCAGAATTCCCTGTGTTGCTTGGACTTTCCTGGAGCAACAAATGATCTCTGTCCCCAAATCCTCTTTGAAGATTTTTCCCAGAAGATTTCCAGCTCTATGTTAAGGGCTGAGATCAAACAGCTCTTCCCAATGCCTCACTGCTCCATTTCCAACACTCATGTGACTCACTCATACCTACACAAGTTTATCTTTGACCAGGCCTTAGGCAGTGTCTGTGCTCTCTTTTCTAGATGAAATCAAAGCCTGATGTGAAATAACAGGAGGAGGCAAAGGGTCTGGACACAACAAGGATTTCACTTCTACAACCCAGTCTGTTTTTGGCAGAACTCCTGCTACCTTCTCATGGTCACCAGAAGCAAACACTCCCATTGAACCGGGAACACTGGTTGGGCCAGGACTGAGCCAGCACTTAGCTGCAAGGTCTGCTTGTCCCTAGGGTCCTGAGGTGCCAGGGTAGGATGAAATCTATGGGAGTTTTAGCAATGATCATACAAATCCCTAGGGGTGTGAGACAGGCAGGATGGGTAGGGCTGGCTGCCTGGCCAGGGAGAGCAGCAGTGACTATTCCCAGCCCGTGGTCAGAGCAGGGTTGGGCAAAGCAGCATCAGAGAAACCCATGTTCCTGGGACAGGAGCATGAGCTGGACCTCTGACTGCATGGACAAGCCAGCATCTTACATATCAATTTTGCCAGCTTTAAAGGTGGAAGGCATTTTGCCTTCATGCCGTGAACTGCAAAATCCACCAGTGCCCATGACACTGGGATGCTTTGTGCCAGCCCAGTGGGATGGAGGTAGTGATATGGAGCAGCATCTTTGTTTCCTACCAGTTCATGTTGAGCTCCATGTAGGAGATGTGAGCTAAGTCAGTCCTGATAGTCCTCCAAATAATTTGGAGGTCCTCATGCTTAATGCAGCAGGTTGTCCTCAAGGGACAATCAGGAGAGCACTGTAAAGTAGACCTGTGCACCCTGCCATTGCTTGTGTAAATGAGTCCAAACCATCTCCCAAGCATGGTTTGGACTCACTCTGAAGATGTCATAGCTAGTAAGGCCCCTGCAGACAACCTTCTTTGAACCAGGTTTGTAAAAGCCCCTAAAGTGCTTATTTTGGCCCATTTTATGTCTAGCCAGCTCAGCTCAGCACCTTGCTCTTCGGCAGAGGGTGGATCCCAGGTCAGTAGCTGCTGAGAGGCTTTTGCAGCCCCAGCAGCATGGAGAACCTGTTCATCTTGTCTCACTTCCAGCTTCCTGCTCAACCTGCCAAGAGCCAATCCCAAGAGGAGACATCTCACCTGGGCAGCTTCCTCATCTTCTGGAAGCATGGTGAGATCAGAGAAACATATTCAGCTTCTCCTCCTTTCCCCCTGGGATCACCCTGCCCTCTCTTCTGATGGTTTCATTTTGAGTTTCCCCTCCTCTTCTTGGTCTAGGAGGCTATTTTCCTGCTCTCTGGCATTTCTGGTGCTGTAAACAAAACTTTTTATCCTCTCATTGGCAATTCTCCAACCCAAAACTGGTTGCATTTCACTGGCAAATACCCCAAGCCTCGTGTGGGGTTAGCAGAAAACCCAGCAATCACTGCAGTCCTCTACGTCACGGTGGGACTGGTGTGAGTACACACGTTTTCAGCAGCACAGCAGATGAAGAACAAGGGCATCTCTGCTTCTTGGGGCAGATTTCCCCTTCTGGTTTGCTGGACAGGTCGGAGAGACCATGAGTTATTTACTTTGAACATGAGGTAACGTCTGGGGTGGAAAGGTTACAACAAAGACACTTATACTATTATGCTAGAGAGACCAGCAGACACCAGCAAGCTGTGCTGGGCTGCACTGGTGTAATGAGGAAAGCAAATATTATGTTATATAGAGGTAATGAGCTGCTGCTGCTTTTTACTGCTGGGCCCGTCCAGAGAGGAAAAACCTCCTTAAATAGTTGAGATTCCTCTGACCAGCACTGGGATGAGAGGAATAATATTTGGGAAAGGGACACACCCCAAATAACAACGTCCTCGTGCTGGGTGGAAAGCAGAGAGCAGACGGCATCTCCTGGCCACAGATGGTTCCCATCAAGAAGAATTTTTTCTTGTTAATCCCAAAACAAGCTTGAGATATATTTTTATTTCAGTGTTAAGTGAAGAAAAAAAGAAACTCCAATATGCCCTCCTGTTTTTCTGGCCTCACTCCCTGCTTGGCCTCTGCTCTGAGCAAGCACAGAAAATTCATTTAATGTTGAAGACAGGCCCTAGCAGAGACCCTGAGACCAAGAACTCCTGGGGTGGTTCTTCCAGCTCTTCTTGACCTGGAAATTCATTCCATTCAGTCTGGAAATCTAAAGCCAGGACTGTGTCATTTTATTACTGAACTTAGTCAGGACAAGGAACCTGAAAGGAGTATTAAACCTTGACAAGAGTGAAAAAGTCAACATAAATCTCTTTGGGGTTTGTACCCCTGACATGTATCTGTGGCTTGCGTGTGGCTTGACCATGGCCTGCTTTGCAGGAGGAGAAGCAGGTGAAGGGAAAGGAACCCACATTTGATAAAACAATTAGGTTAATTGCTAGACAGTATGAAGGGAGAAAGATCTTCTGAATGAGAATCTGGCCCTATCATGGTATGTATGAGCTCCCACCATATCTGTGGAGAGAATGGTCCCCCTCCCTGTCCCCCCTAACCTGTCGTCATTTTAGGGGCTCTTTTTCTTTTTTTTTCTTTTTCTTTTTCTTTTACTTTTATTTTTTTCTTTTTCCCTCTCCTTTTGAAGCTGAAAGGAAGAAGAGAAGAAATCAAGGACTTGATAAAAATAACCAAGACTCCTTCAGGTTGCCCCTGAGCATGGTCCCTACAGCCAGCAAGTGCTTGGCAAGACACAGTAACTTGGGGACATATTTTAAAGCATCCTCTGGTGCATTCTGTGTTGTTTATTGAGGGATCAATGACATTCAGGTGTCTGTGGGGGTGTCAGCAAAGGTGGCCAGCACAGAGGACCTGCCCGTGCTGCAATTCTGACCTTTAAATCTTAAACCTGCTTTGAGCCAAGTCCTGAGCTAATCCACACCTAAAACCATCACGTGCTCAGGAGTGAGCATCTTTACCTAAAAAAAACCCAACAATGATACAAACTGCATCAGCACAGAGACTGGGAATTAGTTATACTCAAAAGACATCAGCAAAGATCTGCTTTATGGATTTACCAGTCATTCCTTCACAGCCTTCCTCCCAGTATGGCATGTTGGATGGCATTTTTCTCCAGACTAGCTAAGATGGAGCTACCAAGAGGCAGCCATTGGCATGTCCCAGGACAGGTCTGCAAGGGGAGCCATGGATGAAGGATGTGGCCCACCTCTCAAATGATGAGCTCTGGGGCATCTGAAAGGATTCAGGTGGAGGCAGGACCAGACAATAACCTTTCCTCATGAGCTGACACTTCTGGTCCATGCTAGAAACAATTAACGGGGTCTCATTAACAGGAATTTGTTTTCAAGGAGATCTTCCTGAGACATTTACACACAACAATGAGGCTGGGCATCTCCCTCCTCCTCTCTGGCACCTTCTTGCAGTGACTCAGCACATGCAAATGCTGACTCATCTCAATCTCCCAGCAGCATCAGACTTCCCAAACACTCCAAAACAGGGTGGTGGGACAAGGAAAATGTTCCACTTGTCTTGAGGACACGTCACAGGGCATTGCAAACACATCAGCACGGCTGGGAAGACAGGGCAGGCTGGGGCAGTATAAGGACATTTCTTCCAGAGAGGGATATACAGAGTAATCTGTTCTCAGAGTTACTGTTCAGCATGGGAATGTATTGACAACCATCAGCCAACATGCAGGGGGACCTGCCCTCCAGGATCTGCTCTTCTGGCTGAGGATAAGGTCCAGGGATGAGTTTAGGAAGAAAGATTTTCAGAGGTGAGGAAGAGGATGGTTAAAGCCAGATTTGGTATCTTGTTTTGGGGTCTGTGAAGGGTGCTAGTACAGACCTTATAAAGGTAAGGAGCTCAGCTGCACACACCACAGATTTCAGCACAGACATCAGGAGATGATTATTCCATACAAGGATAAAAATCAGTGGTTTCTGCAGCAAACAGCATGGCTGCCAAGCTCTCAAGTGAGTTGGTGACCACCCACTGCAAATCCTAAAATCATGAAGAAACCTGCATTCACTCAGCAGGGACAGGGTGGACTGCTTTCCTGAAGATCTGCAATATAAATTATTATCCTTATATAGAAATTGGTCATTCTAGAAAACATACCCCTCCTGCCATTGTGTGGCACCACCATTGACACCACCATTGTTGTGTTGGACAATGTTCTCTGTCCTGTTTTGCATGTGAGTCAGACCAGATGAACAAGATGTTCCCTTTCATACTGAGCAAATCAGATCTAGAAAGTATCCCAGATATTTCACCTGAAAAATCCTGTGATGAAGGTGTCTTTGAGCAGCTGTGATCCATCTGTCTGACACACTTCTCACATGAACAGACAGGCAATATTAGCAAAAGACAGGGATGAGGAGGGGCTGGGTACTGCCCATCCATGCAACGCTTCACCCCAGAAGCAATTGCATCCTGTAGGATCTCTTTTTGCCCGGTGTGACCAACCCTGCCACATCTTGGAGAGATATTCCTCATCCAGGGCTAAATCTCATTCATTTACATCACATTTGGCTTTTCTGCTCTGTTAGTCTTGGGCAATGCTCTGCTGTTGGCTGTGCATGGCCTGAGGCCATGGAGCAGCTGCATTAATGGCTCCATCACTCTATTTCTCCTTCATGATCCACTCTTGAAACCTACATCCTTCCCCATCTCAGATAGGCTTTAACCATCCCAGGAGAAACCTGAGAGAGGCACAGACATATGCAGCAGCAGACAGCAGGCTTCTTTTCCTTCTACCCAGAGGAAGAAAGCCCACCTGGCCTGGTGGGATTTTTTTCAGCAGAGTGATTTCTAGCCACTTAGTGAGCCTGTTCTGCCTTTGGGTTTCATGCCTGTTTAAATTACTCTGTTAATTATGCTTTTATACATTAATGATCCAATTAGGAACACCAAAGTGTCTTACCTGGAGGTGAAGCCTCCAGATTTACCCATGTATAGCCATCCTTTCAACAGCATCTCTGGAGCATTCTTCTTCCACCATGGGCTTAGTAGCACATTATGTTTTAGATGTTCTTGGAATATTTTTTCCAGGGATGCTCTGGGCACACAATATAACCAAGTTAAACCCAGGACAATCTGTGGTCATAGAAGTTTTTTGCCATGTGGATTCTCTCATGTCTCATAAAGGATCAAGCCTCTCCCCCATGGGTCATTTATAACTTCTTTCTGCCTGTCCAGTTTCACAAAGCTTGGAGGCTGCTACAGCCCATTGATTGTATCTGAAATTGCCTCCAAAGGTGAGTTGTGTGGGACAAAGAAGTAGGAAGTTGTACCCATCAAAGCCTTGTTTTCTCTCCACAGTAGAAGCAGAAAGGATGTGAAATGCAAAGCCCATGCCCATTGCTGGCAACGAAAGATTACAGGCTAGTCGAGAGCAGAAGGATTGTAGGAGTCAATCTCATTTAATCCTTTCTATTTAAAGGAATAAACTACCCAGGAAAAGCAGCCTAAGATTAGAAACTCACAGGATTTCCTCAAATTCCAGCCATCAGCCAGAGATTCAGCCTGGGGGACAGTTTATTATTCTCCCAGTGTATGAATTCTGCACTTCAGCAAAGTGAAGCACGGATTATGCTCAGCAACTTCATCATGGAACCAAAACCCACGCTCAAAGCTGGTTTAATGCTGCTCCCTCTCTGCCTAAACCATCTCCAGTATTGCCTGATTGACAAATATTTTTTCAGGCAGGAGTTTTTCAGCTTCGGTGGAGAGGCACAAGCAGGGGGTGTTCCCTCCAAAATGCAAGCACTGGTTGGTTGCTCAGGAGACTCTTGTGCAGGAGGATCTTTCAGGAAATTTTAATTCTGTGAGAAGAAGAAATAAATGCAATGGTTCCATTGCTTCTCACAGTCAGTGATAACAGCACACGTGGGGAGGTGGATGGTGAATTTATCTGTATCTCAAGGCAGAATGACACAAAAATAAATGTGAAAGGGAGCAAGACCTGATAGGGAAAACCCCAGAAGTTTGGAGAACAACTACAGGGGATAAGGAGACACAGGGTGCAGATCCAGACCTTGCTCTGTTATGGCACTGGACCATGCCATTTTATGGCATAGGACCAAGTGCTGCATCCAGGTCTTGAGGATGCTCCCAGACCCAGGAGCACAGATGAGCCTTTGTGCCTTACCATCAGCGACTGTGAGCAAACAATTTGGGTGCTGTGCCTATAAAATAGGGTCCTGTCTTTGTAGGAGCTGGGAAGAAAAACTTTTTTTTTGTGTCCTGCAAAACACTGGGGTTTTTTTTGTGTCCTGCAAAGCCCTTGTGCATTGGTCTGGGACCAAAAAAATAAACAGCAAATGGTCTGGGTAAAATAGAAGTCATCCTATGGTGTGTCCTTTACAAGCTAGGAACTGGGCAGTTGTTTGGGATTTGATTCCCTGCTCTGCTGCTCCTCTCCAACCTGAATGAAACTTAGGCCTAACTTATCTTGCAGCAGTAAAAACATAAAACCTGTTCCTCATGTAAATTTGTTGAAACCCAGTAAGCACCATCCAGGCTCACAGATGCACATGCAAGGTCAAGTCAACCAATTAGCATTTTCTGAAGAAAACCATTTTGCAAGAAAAACCCACCAAAAACCCAACCAAGTTAGTGGATGCTCCTCACTTCTGTGTTTAGACTATAAATATCTATAAATGGGGGCTGGGAACGTGTACACAGCAGCTTTCCCTGCATGGCCCACTGATAGCTCACTCCCATGCAACAGTCCTACCCCTGATCCAGGGACTGGGGGAGCTGAGTTTCCCTGTGGGTGGTCACTTTGAAATGCACTGAGCACAGCATGAATATTCCTGTTTGGAAGAGCAATCTTACACCAGCCCAGCTGCCCCAAAGAGAACCATTCCTTCTTTCCTTCTCCCAGTCCCAGAGTGTAAACACCACTGATCACTTTGGTGGGATGTCAGGACAAAGGCTGATGCACAGAAGAAGGGATTGCAGCCTCCCAGTGAATGCTCAGTCTTGCCATGCATACAATCATAGTGTGTTTTGGAACAGAAGGGGCCTTTCAAGATCACGTAGTCCATCCTCATTAAAACAAAGCAAGACCCAAAAAAAAGAGACCCCAAAGGAACTTGTGATCCCTTCTCCCCCAGCACTGCAGCAAGATGGGAAGCAATTGCCAGTGGTTGCTTTTTCCAGGCGTAGTTGTGCACGAGGATCATGACTCATCCCTGGAAGGAATTTCCATCTCACTCCCCTCCATGGGAGTGTTCCAACCCCTCTCTCTGCCTGGAGATTTTCAGCCATCCCCCAGAAAGCAACAAGGAGGAGTCAAGAGAGGCAAAGGCAGCTGTCAAGAGCAGCTAAGAAGCAGAGCCCTTCTCTGGCCCCAATTGTCAGCAGCTGTGCAGGGATGTATTTGTCTGAGAGACCCCCAAGGTCCCCACTTCTTGTCAGCAGCCAATGCATGTTTTGGAAAAGAGAAGACATGAAATTCTGAAACTCTGGGGAGAGCTGCCCCATCCATGGGGGTTGAAGGACTGGGCATCATGAGAAAGACACCTTAGATTTAGATTTACACTATAGATTTGGACTAGACATAAAGAAGAAATTTTTTACACTGAGGATGGTGAGAGCCTGGCCCAGGTTGCCCAGAGATGTGGTAGGTGCCCCACCCCTGGAAACATTCCAGGCCAGGCTGAATGGGGCTCTGAACAACCTGATCTAGTTTAAAATGTCCCTTCTCAGTGAAGAGAACTGTGAAAACAGTGTAGAGACTTTGAAAGTTCCCTTCCAATCCAAACCATTCTATGATTCTGTGATTCATGTGGAGTTTGTCCCAGTGATGGTTCCTAGGTGAGGTCAGTTCTTTCATGGTCACCAGAGCTGAGCAAGGCACAGTGAGGAGACTCTGCCTTCCCAGGAAGCCTCAGGTCTATTTACAAGCTCAGATTAGCTGCATGTGCACAGACAACAAGTCCAGACACATACTAAGAAGGAGACATCCAGGGATGACCACACTACTAGGTAGCCCATGACTCATGGGATAACCACTTCCCTCATCTGGCTAAGGTACAGTCACTCACCCTTTGCCTCCCTTTTCCCTTTGACATGAGCAGCAAACCTGCAAGGGCAGTACCTCCCTCCTGCCTGCCCATAGGGCACTTCCTGGTCCTGCAGTCCATGTCCAGTAGGAGCTGCCTTTACTGATGCTGCAGCAGCTGACAATGTGATACAAGACCTTAATTCTCTTCACCAAACAACAGCAATAATTCCAACCTTGCATGATTTACAGTACTGATGTTGGCCTCGGGTAGCCTTGGGGGCAAGTCCTGTTTTCTCAAGGGCAGCATAAGGTGCAGAACCTGAAAAGAGATCTTGGAAAGCTGAAGGTAGAAGGAAAGAGTCCAGATGTGGACCTCATTTACAGCAAAATAGCAGAGAGGTCACCAACAGACAGGAAAACAGTAGCCACCTGCAGCAGGATAGTCCTGTCTGAGCTGGGCCAGATATTTGCAGCCCCGGTCACGACTTGTGCTGGTTGGGATGTGTTTGACTTAATGCTCGAGGGTTATGCTCACTAGGAGACATCTTCTACCATCACAGCAAGGCTGAGTTATGTTGAAACCATACAAAACTGAGGGCCTTCCATGCTTTCATCAGATGTTTTCACTGAGCTTCATTAAGGGCTCCACAGGAATTTGGAAACCTGGGTGCAGTCCTCAGTTGCACCACGACATGTAACCTCACCCAGAGACTGCTGAGCTCCTCCTTGAATGGGTCTGGTTTTCTCAGTTCCCCACTTTAGGAGGCAGAGATTATCCTTACTGCCATGAACTTTCAAGACTTTCTGATGTTCAGTCCTTCTTCTTCCCAGCCATCAACCAGGCTAGTCCATTCTGTCCCAAAGTTGTCTTCAAGTCTTTTTTTTTTTCTCCCGTGTGTTTACACCCTCTTTCCTCCCCAGGCTCCCTACATCTTCATAGACAGCGATGTATCATCCTTTGTTTTTCTAGTCTAAACAAATAATTTTCACTTGGAATCACAGGGGCCTCAAAAAGCCACAGGGACATTCCTTGCCGGAGGCAGGCCCAGCTATGGTACATATTTATCTACTATGTGCTTTAAGACCTCCAGCAGTGGGAACTACAAGCCCTCTCCAGCATCCTCTCTCTTCATCCTTATAATTTTTCCCTAATGTCTGACTTTAATTGGTAGGACTTAAGCCTGTAGTATCTCCTCCTAGGTATCCTGGGCATAGAAATGTTTTTCCCTTTCCTCTTTATGACACATTTTCCTGTGTGTTTGAAGGTTGTCTTATGTCCCCACTGGATTTCTTCTGGATAAAAATCCCATTTCACATCTTCTTTCCCCAAAGACTACATGTTACTGATTGACAGTGTACTGATTTACATCATTTTTCTCAAAGTCTTTTGTTGGTCCCCCCTGTTTTGGCCTCTGCACTGGACTTGACACAGCTCAACAGCCCAAGGCTCCCCAAGACATACAACTGCAGGTAGACTGTTTGCAGCTCATGCATCCCAGGACAATGCTGACCTTGTTTTGTGTGTCAGCACCATCATCTTTGCCTGGTGCCCAGCAAGTGATAGCTCAATTAATGTCCTGTCTCCAAACTTGCCATGTCTTGAAGGTTCCATCACTGCTCTACAGCACTCACTCCAGGTTGACCCTAATCCTTCATCAGAGATGGGACATTGACCACCTCTCTGGGCAACCTGGGCAGTGTCTCATCACACTCAATCCTCCTCTTTATGTCCTCCAGACAAGCCCAGAACTTTTGGGGCTGGTGTCCATTCCCCAGCATGAGACAGGCATGCTGGCAAGTGCATTACTCCAGCCCATAATAGCATCTAACTCTATGCAATAGCATAACCTCTGCTCTGCCAGTGCCTCTCAGAATTGTGCCTTCCCATCATTACAGATGGCACCACGGGCTGAGTTGCACCCCAGAGCTGGTTGCATCCTATGCAAACCCTGTTCAGGGTGTAACAATTCCTTTGGTCTCCTAAGAGTGAAAAGATGTTAAAATGTTATAAAATATGCAGCATGGTGTAGGGTCTCTATCCATCAGATCAGCTTTGAGAAGCTTTCTCTCTGCAATGGTCATTCTGGCTGCACAGAAGAGAATGGGAATTAAGTCCTTGCATTCCCAGCTCATCCAACTCTATCAAGGAGAAAAGGCTGCAAAAAGAAATACAGAATGGTTTAGGTTGAAAGAGAACTTAAAGATCATCTAACCCCACTGCCATAGGCAGGGGCACCTCCCACTAGAGCAGGTTGCTCAGAGCCCATCCAGCCTGGCCTTGAACACTTCCAGGGATGGGACATCCACAACTTCTCTGGGCAGCCTATTCCAATGTCTCACCACCCTCACAGTGAGAAATTTCTTCCTAATATCTACTCTACCCTCTTTTGGTTTATAACCCTTACCCCTCATCCTATCATTGCCCTCCCTGATAAAGAGTTTAGCAGACAGGGATATAGGTACATCTCCTGGGACACTAACTGGTATGCTTCTTAGTTCACCAGCTATGCAAAACATACTAGCTTGCCCTTTTTTTCTTTCCCCCACTCTGCACAGGCACAGATTGAATGTCAGTGGAAAATAATTCCTTTAATGAGTGTGCTGGGATAGATCAGCTGACTGAGTTTGCTTCAGTAAATCTCATGGTCACACAGCCCTAAATGTGCAGCAATGTCTGTCTAAGCCTTTCCGTTTATAGGACAGTGATGGGAGCCAAGGGGATGGAAATAAAGTGTTTGCAAGCAAAGGGCCATAGGGTTTAGAGGTGGAACAAGACTCCCCAGGGGAATCAGTCCATGGTTGGTGAGAATTTTGCAGGCTGGGTATCAAGCACGTATTCAGGCATGAAATGGAGTTGATCAAACATCCCTATGTGCATCTGATCAGTCTTCTGTGCAGAGGTTAGGGGGAAGTGCTTGGGCTGTGCTGTGCAACGAGCTCTGGGCACCAGGAGAAAAACACTGGGGTTCCTTTGGGAAAACAAAGACCTGGTGAGACTGGGACCTGCCTTCCAGGTTGGGTTTGGGATGCAATGTTGGATAGAGCTGGAGGTGTGAAAACACCTCCTTACCTCCTTGATGCAGCCTGGATCATCTCCCCAACCTCACATCTCCCCACCTCATTGCACAGAAGTAGAAATGCAGCTCCAGAATAAATCACAGCTGTCTCTGAGGAGGGGTGCAGCAGCATTGGGTTTCCCCAGGCAAGCTGCCATGCCATGATAAAGCAGATCCTCCCTTGAAGGCAAGACCCTGAGCTGTTGCTCCTTGGGAAGCCAGCCTGTTGATGAACTGTGTCAATGAATAACATATGCCTTTAATTCCCCCTTCATTCATTCCCTGCGGGAAGCATCGTGTCCTTAAGAAAGGCAAGATGCCTGCATAGGCACTCAGATGTCTGGTAAATCACCACAGACAGGCTGTAATAATCATGACAGGCTCTAATTTGCTCCATCTTGGATATATATGTAGGGTAAAACATATTGTTTCAGTTGGTTATTCCAGTGCAAGGGGCTGTTAGAGCAGGTCTGAGCTACTCTGCAGGGATTTTCCTAACCACTAGCAATTGCAAAGTCAGGAGAGGAGGGGATCTGAGCATGAACTGCTCCTGGTGTTTCATTTAAAATGCCTATTCCTTGAACATGAAATGTTTCATCTCAGAGCTGCAGGGGTTTTTCAGGTCAATTGGTAGGTTTCACTGGCATTTGCACCAACACCACCAAGGCTGCCACCTTCGATCATGCACCACACAGCTAAGGGATCACTGGCAATTGAGAAAAGGTTTTGTCTCCATACACTTCATATCAAGCTAAAAAAAAGAAAATACAACACTTCCACGCAAGCCAAACTCCCTCTGTTTGGCTGGTGTTTGGTGTGAGGCTGCAGTTTTGTATCAGACCTGGGTAGGAGACTATATCACTGCAAGCCCCTCTCATGGCTTCAGCTCTTATTTTTTCCAATTGCTAGTGCCATGTAGGAAACCAGCCCTTCCCAGCCCCTGCTAAAGGAGTTGCTTGCTGCATAGATTGGGCTGTGACCCCTGGCACATCCTTCAAGGACACATGAACATGACCCAGAAGCAGGAGATCTGGCAGCTCATGGAGTAGTGACTAACAGCTACAGCAAGGGAGGGCAGCACGTCCCTCTTCTCAATATAGCTACCAACTGAGGCACATTGGGATACCCAGAGGAAACCTGGACCTTGATTTTCCCACTCAAAAGAATAGACAATCCAGAATAGGGTAAGAGCAGAGACATTACAGCAGCCTCCCAGTACTTAAAGGAGGCTGTCAGGAAAGATGGGGAGCAACCCTTCATCGGGGAGTGCAGGAATAGGATGAAGTGTAACAGTTCTAAACATAAAGACAGTCAATTTAGAGTAGCTATTAGGAAGAAAGTCTTCAATATGAGGGTGGTGAGATGCTGGAATGCGTTGCCCAGGCAAAATGTGGGTGCCCCATCCCTTGAAAATGTTCAGGTCCAGGTTGGATGGGGATTTGAGCAAACCTGGTCTACTGTGAGGTGTCTTTGCACAAGTCTGGGCAGGGACATAGATGTGGAAATAGATTATTTTTTAAGTCCTTTCTGACCCAAAACATTTTATGAGTCTCCCTATGAACAAGGAGAAAACCAGTGCAGAGCAGGTACCACCAAAAACATCATTCTGACACCATGGCTTAAACTGCACATACCCTGAGCCACCTGTAATGTCTTACATGGTACTTTGCTTCTCTTTGCATCCTTCAGAAATGCTCTGATCTCCATGTTGGCTCCTGCACTGAGTGTTAAAGAGTTTCTGTGACTGTAGGATTGCCCCACAGGAGACAACCTTGGCTTTGCATGGGGTTTCTTCCTCCATCAAAGCTTATGGAAAAGGTCTGCAAGCTGGGAAGAGAGATCTGTGGAAATAGATGGATTTAAAAATAGGATAGAGAGAGGAGATGGGTTGGGTGAGAGTCAGTAGCTAACAGAGAGATGGGAAAACAGAGATCAAATTAGCATGCTGCAGGATTAATTTAGACCCTGTT